>OZ026813.1:4222348-4299827 GCA_964023185.1 Macaria liturata | reverse complement strand
GATGCCAAAGGTTCGAAGGTACTCTTTTCGAAGCTGACCAACTTATTGCCGGACAAATCGAGCCGTTCTAGTACGGCCAAGTCTTGAAATGTTTGAACATTTATATTGCTCAAATGATTGTTAGATAAATCTAAGTCGACCAGTCTCTTCAATCCAACAAACGTTTCTTTCTCGAGATGTTTCAGGAAATTATTGGTGAGATTGAGATGAGTCATCTCAATATTGTTCTCGAAGTTTTTACTACCGAGCTCTTGTATCCTGTTGTAAGAGATGTCGAGGACAGTGAGCTGCGTGTAGAAGGTGAAGGCGTAGAGGAGATTGTCGATGGCATTGTGGCTGAGGTTGATATACGTGGCCTCCGGGTTGAGTTGGATGGGCACTATTTCGAGGCCGGCGCGGGCGCACGAGGCGGCGCGTAGCGCGTCGTCGCAGGCGCAGCGCGCGGGGCACAGCGTGCGCGCCGCCGCGCTCCACGCCCACACCACCACCACCAGCCAGCAGCGCCACCGAGCTACCGAGAAGCCCATAACATCTCATGTATACGCGACAGGACCTGAAACAAGGAAAAAACAACATCAGGAAAACTTTCCTCACAAAGCTCGCAATCACTACAATAACATTTTTATGGTAATCGCATATTGAGTCACAGAATACCGTCAAATTTCGGCGTGACTATGAGTAACAGAACGCGGAGCCCATTCAAACAAAAGGAAATCTTATTGCCATAGATGAGATCTAGTTTATTTTTCCCGTAATTTATTGTTATCATAAAATCCGAGCCACCCTCGGGGTATGTCGTTTCACTTCAGACTGCGGGAAAGGAATGTAAAAATATACAACATTATCGCTAGAGAACATCTTAATATAATTTCTGGCGAAAACTGCAGATAACGAATGAGCTTCTCCACAATTTCTATGAGGGGGAATGGAATTGTTTGATCCAAATTAGGCCGATAAGAGACGTGCCGCGCCGGGGAAATGGTGGTTTTAACTCTGAAACTTTTTTATTATCTTTTGTTATGGCGGCGAGTAGAGCAAGAAAAACTTGGAGCATATTGTAGCAGCGCTGTTTGCGTGGCTGATTTGTTATTCAATACGCCATTAGGGCGGGATACTCGGCTAGCGCTCTCCCCGCGGCATTGTCGCGCCACGTGGCTCCGCTTAATGCGTTCCTCGCCGGGACCGTCTACCTCACCTGTGATCGCATATTGCCTACCTTTATTTATCGTGTCACGTTCTCGCAAGACGAATGTTCGCAGTAAACGGGGCCAGCGGCTAATCCGCTCGAACGCCTCAACAATACCTCTGAAATTCTCAGCGATCCAACAAAGGACTTCTCGGGTAGGTACTTCAAATTAAACGTTCGGCTTTACAATTCGACGGAATGTATAATGAATAGCACCGTAACATCTGTTAACGAAGGCGAACGATCTAGAAAGTTTTCACGCGCGGGAATAACTAATTGCGAAGGTTTGAATTCAATTTATGGCTTCTAGTGCGCCTCCGCAGAGATGACGCCGTGCTAAAGTATTAATAATGCAAAACAGTGTCACGGAAAGTTTTTGATTCCGAATGCAAATTGAATTAGGAAACAAAGTTGTGAGCGTTGAGCCGCCATGCCGTGGTTAACTCGGCGGCTGTATTATGCTAAATGATTAACATCCTGTCATCTAATCTATACGGATCGTCGTTTGCGAATCTGATCGGGCCTTGGATCGACTCATTACAAACTTCTTCCTATTTATTTTAATTTCATTTTTTTTTATGATAAAACCGTATTAATTCATTTTAAGTACATATGTGCCGCGAGAAGAAGGCCCCGTCACCCTCGCAGTAACCCGATATGATCCAGCATGAATGGATTACCGCTCCCGTCTGAATTACAGAAACCATACGTACATTACAGGTCCCCGAGTAAGGGATTAATTCGGCTACATTCCAAATGTAACCCGTGTCACGTCAACCTACATAGAAGATTACAAAATTTCAATCATAATATGAAACGTGATTATGACTGAAAGTTGAGGTTTCCGAGAACCCAGAAAAATGATTCGTAATTGGAAGAGAAAAACTTTTTCATTAATATTTAGCATTCAACGAAGGCTAAAGGGGGTTGCGGTTAGGTGAACGTGAAAAAGCAAAGGGGCACGCCCTCTATTTCCGAGCCTAAACTGCTCTGACCGGCATTCTTTTGTCTTTTAATTTCCTGTCCGCTAGAGCGCGCTACTATCGTGAATTTCGCTTTCGTGAGCTTCGTTAACTTGTATCGGCCTTTGTTGTTGCCTATTGAACTTTTCCATTACCGACGTCATCGATTGAAACCGCTAAATTCTTTGGAAAATTCGTGTCGTTGAAATTGGCGACAGAATACGCCCTCTCGATATGAAACAGTCTTTGCATTTTCCTTTTATAAATCGAGTGTGTTCCCAAACTCCTTGTTATATTTCGCAGGCGACAAACTTCTCAAAATGGAAATTAAATATTTCCTTATTGAAAAGTTAGAATGTTAGCATTTAGACGCTGGATTTTAATAATTGTAAGAGAGATTTGTTGCGATGAAATGCCGTCGACACGACGCCGCGAGGATTTTTCATTAAAATTTTAATGAGGTTCGAGTTGTTATAATATAAGCAGTAGGTGCTATCATTAAAGCTATCCTTTCAAACTGAACGATAATCGTGGTCACGTAGTGGCGCTTATTTTTATTATTCATAGCGTTTTCTAATAATATTATTGAGTGTCGATTAAGTTTTGACGTTTCCTGTCCACGTTTATACGCTCGTTCAGGTATTAGTATCACATTGAGAGAGTGTTCACCCCTCGCCCGCGTCCCGCAGCGGGCACTCGACCCGACACTGGCGACCTTCCTAATTACACTATAACATCTAAACACCGTTTAGGCCGCTCAAAGGGATGCCCGTAATTTATTACTCAGTTTCCGTGCGCTTACTAAATTCAATATCAAAAGGGACCAAACCTTCAGCATTAATACCGGTGAACACCATCGGCTCCATTTAAGTTATTATTATCAAAACTATCCGTTCCGGCCTAATTGTGGACGATAGTAATTGGAATTATCGGCCGAAGTTATCGCGGCGTTATTGCGAGAGGTAACAAAGAGAGGGTCCGAGACAATAAAACCAGTGTAAAAGTCGGGTAACCGCTTTCTCACTCGAGAATTTGAGGAAACGTTTCCCTCGCCACATTTATGAGTTACTTAAGTCGCGTGCTACCGTTTTTAAAGCAGTCTCCAGAGTCGGTGCCGAAAAGTTTCCGTACGGTATTGAAATAGAAGATGTTTTAGTTTGCGAGGGGTTGCAATAGAGGCGGCCGAGTGCGTATACGTGCTCTCAGTTTGACGGCGCTAAGTATTTGTGTGAGTGTCGGCAGTCACTAAAGGGAATAATGAGAAAACTTGCTCCGTCGGAGGAGGCCCCGCTGCCCCACTAGTTACTAGTTGGACGCAAAAACGAAGCAAACAGTCCGACGTTGATTCTATTGTAAATTCGCAACTTCACGGTGAGCCACCGAAACGAATTGCTGTTTTAACTATCGCGCACAAAAAAATAAGCACTATCATGATAATTTTAGGAGCAAAAACTTGCAGACAAATTGATTACAACTTTGCTGCCATAAAAAATAAGTTCAAGCAAAAAATGGAACTAGACAAATAAGAACTTTATATTTAGGCTTGTCAGATCACATCCAAAAAACAGAACCAATTTTAAATGTTTATTACTATCTCAAGTAACAACAAAAAGCTTCTAAGGTGCAAGTATAAAACTAGTAAGTAATTTTATCCTCGGAATTCAACATCCAAGATGTAGTTTCAAGTTGGCACGCTTTAGTACACTTCACGCTTCAAAAGTAGTTTCTGCTTTAACGTCCTATGACATTGTAAGTAGCTTGGAAAATTTCAAAATGGATAGTAATTAATTCCGACGTTGCACGAATGAAATGGTAACGTCGTAAAGTTAACGAATGGTAAAATGTTAAAGCTTTTAAAATTATGTAGTTAAAAATGAGCTAGGCATATTTTACGGCATGCAATTATATTTAATTAGAGAAGGAATGCATTCAGAAGACACCATCATTGGATAACGTATCAACGGTGTAATAGGTGGCGAGCAACAAATTTTAATATCAGCAAACACCTGCCTTCACCGCTGGCCATAGTTGCACGCCCCAACGATATTGATTTTGCAATCAAAGCCCTGTTATAGAACTCCGCCACTTGCCCGCGATTACGGCCAGATATTAATTTCCTAGCGTCGTGGCTACGAGACTCACCCATGCGTGGTTATGGCCACAACATCTTGACAACTTCTTGCCCACATTACTCTAGTTTCCATTTACACTCAACATCAGGATTTCCTGTCGCACAAAAACCGATCGGCTGACCACCCGTGCCAGAGCTGATAAAAACAAATACCGCACTAGAAAAACCTATCAATAGATAAGTACGCGAAACTCTCTCGTCTGATAGCTCCCTATTACTTTAACGCTAAACGTTAGCGTTAAAAGAACGAAGAAACGTCCCGTCGTTACGCTCACAATGCAGAATGTTGCGACAAAATATCCTCAGATGCTCTGTAGCCGTGTAGCGGTAGGAATAAAAAGAAACTTTAGCGAACAAAACGTCTACACAATTCCATTTTCTCTTTCAGCGGCGAAGCGAGTCTTAGTGAATCAGGGTTCTGTATGGGGCCTTTATAAACGCAATAATGAGGAGTGGCAAGGCGGCATTCAGGCGTGCGCCCTAACGAGAGCTGCCGATGAATCAGCCATGAGGCGCGGAAACTTGCCCGCGTCTGTAATGACGAGCTGCTAGCGTTACCGCAACTAACTGTATGCAAGTTTTACATAAAGATGTATAAATAATAAATAGCCTAAAACTTTTTTTTAAATCTGAAATGTTAGCATGTATTAGGGACATGGCTCTGATTAGATAGAACGACAAAAATTTAATTAATTAAGAAATCTAATAGTGACCTGGAAAACATAAATAAACTTTTCCGTAAACCAAAGAACTGTAAGTACGAGCCGTGTTCGTTCTTTGGCCTCAGCTCGAGCCACCTCGATGCCTCGCCAAAGAGCTTTTAGCTGGAGTTAGCTCTCTACCCCGTTTTAGACTTTGATCGCAGGCTTTTACTCCGAAGAGCCTCGCCTCGGTGCGATTGCATGCGGCCTACGGATGAATAGTCAATGGATTTAGGCCAAATGACGGCAAGAGACGGCGCAAATTAAATTCTATTTTGTGTTCATTAGAGTCTGTAAAAAGGATCGTTAAAGGCTATGGAGTATTCAGGTAAATATTGTAAGTATAAATGAACTTCCATGTTTTCCATTTAAGTTCCAACTTGAATAAGTTCATTCAAGTCGTCATAACGAAGTATAAAATGACTAATTTTCAAGCCAACAACGGAAATAATAATATAGTCGTATGTATGTTATACCAATTATTAAGTTTTGGTTTCAACTTTTCAGCGCTCATGCTCTGCGGCGAAAATACGGTTACCGACTCACGTTTCCGAACTTCCACGTCAACTTTCCGAAATGAAAGAAAAAACAACTCCTATGAATTGTTTGACTGTTATTAAAACTTTTTCTTTGAGATATGAAGTCTATAAAATTAAAAAGTTAGAGTTTACATTACCGTAAGTTAAATTTAGGGTAGATGAGGTTAGGAGCGTTTCTGCGCCGAGGGAGCCGTGAGTTGCAAATGACGTACTTACGGAGCGGATCCGACGCTAAGCCGGTAAAATGGTCTCGGCCTAAATGAGGCGCGTGGCGTCTTCTACGGCACTGTGTGAAAATTAGTCAATCCTATCGCAGCCATCTCCCGCGGACTCCGAATAATGAAATAGGTCGTCGAGACGTCGAGCACGCTGAGCACCAAGACCGCTGCCATCTCAGCACGGGTGAAAATCCCGCGGATTCCGTGTGAGATATCTACCGCCTCTTTAGGGTTATTAAACGGAGTGGGTTTTAGGGAAATGAGCCGGCAAATAAATCTATCCCGTTGAAATGAAAGAATCTGTGTTCTCCCGAATAAATGCCCATGAAATAAATTAGATGGGCTCCTACATTGTCTTCATTGGCTGGTGTAAAAGCGGTAGACAGATAAAAATCCGCGCGCGTATGGATACGGGCGGGCTGCCAATAGGGAGTGGAACTGGAGCAGATATTGCAGCTAAAACTATTGTTCTTATTTACAGAAATGCCACTGGAAAATAAAATAAAATAGAATTTAGTTAGAACTTAACTAGGTCAATGACTCAATAACAAATATTGTTTCGGTTCAGTTTCAAATTCTTGGCGAACCGATTTCATTAGCTGTATTGCTTCTTGGCGAGAATATTATTGTAGTGCACTACAATTAGTTAAAAAATTGTGTTATTTCGTTTTTAAGTTCGAAATAATAACAGCCATTATTATATGAAACGACAGATTATAAACACATACAAAATCATCTGAACACACCCTAAGGCCCATTCCCTAAGGCACAATTAACTGCGGAAACAAAGACATTTTCCCAACAATTTGAAATAGCGCAGCGAAAAACACACTCGCGCTGAAAATATCATACTTTCCGATCTCCGTCGGAAAGTGGCATATTCATTTCTTTCGCCGGGTTTTAGTAAAGAGAAACAAAGCGCAGTGTTGCCCGTTGGCAGCAGAAAGCTGCGAACGCGAGGCCCGGGGTAAATCTCCCGCAGTCTGCAACTCGCGACAAAATCCCACCTACACGTTTCCATTCCATATTGCAGTGTTCCGGGATTCCCTTTAACGTATTCCGCGTTCGCAACCGAGACGCCCGGATAGGGCTCCAGCCGTCACCAGTAATGCATTTTATGAATGAATGAACGAATGAATGCAAGGATTTCACTCCCAAATCCGTGGCGCGCAAAAGCGCAGCGGACGCACTAAGATACTAGCCACTTTTTACACCCGTATTTATAAAGAAGTAATTACTTGTTGCTAAGTAATTTCTTAGTGAAGTCATTACTTATGGTTAGAATTCTTAATTACAAAATCTTAATCTATAGTTGAGTAACACACGTTACTTACTTGAGCAAATGCCCAAGTAATACTTGACGTTTGGTGGTTTCTTCTGTGTAGCACTGCGTTTCGTTTCATAAAAAAGCAAACGTAAGGTCTAGATTACTTTTACAAAACCTTGCAAAAATATCTTTGATATTACTTGATTTTATATTTATAACAACAATAGCTTTGTATGAAGTAGTTTAAATTGTAAAAAGTACATTATTGTCATTTAATTTTGTCGTTACAAAAAAAGAATGCTTGGAGAAACAAAACGTTTGACATGATATAACCCTACTAAATTTAAATGTTTACTTTTTACATATAGATTTTATGCCGACAAGTGATTTTTTACTTAGAAAGATTATACATTCATTTCTAAAATAACACCACAACCTCTGTCTGAAATCAAAACCGTTTTGTCGGCGAGTTGAACTTTTCTTTGAATGTTATTTCCATTTATCACTCATATTTCAAAATATGGCTGAAGTAGACAGGAAAAAACCGTTCTCGAGTTTGGAAAAGGATTTATTTTTAAATATGTATTATTCAAAACTACGATTCTATCCTAACCTGCAAACAAACAAACGCTACGAGTGCTTTAAAAAAGAAGCATTCATGGGAGAAAATAGTGGAGGAATTTAATGAATCCTCTATTGTGTAAATGGATCCACATCACGAAATTAAACTTTGGGATTTCTAGGTTCAGCAACATCTATCTCCTTTAATATATTATCATCTATATTGTCTACAACAGCAAAAACCGCTTCAATGCTATCCAAAGTTTCCATGTTTTATCCAAAATAACCACAAAGTCACAGACAGAGTATCAAAATATACCACGAAGTAGTGCTTAAGTAAAGGAAATGGTGACTATTACTTGGCTGAGAATTCTAACTTTTGACAGTTCTAACTTCGATCAATTTCTTAACTATAAAATACAAATCGTTACTTAAGTAATTACTTTTACTCAAGTAATTACTTTTACTTGTTTATAAATACGGGTGTTAGAGCTGAATTTTTCGCTCCAACCGATAAATTTTTGAGTAGTTCCACTGTATAATGAAATAGATTTGTGAGATAAAGCTGCTGAATTCTGGAAAGACCCATGCAGTTTTACGATACATAAAGTTTAAGAGCAAATAATATGGGCAAATTTACGACGCTTGACAAAGAGCGAATTGCGAAGGTGACGCATGATATAAGGCGCAATTTTCCCCTGGACTATATTTCGTAGATGTCGTAACATAATTTTGATTAAAATTTTACATCGTGCTCACGAATTTTTATTGCCTTATTATCTTAGTTTGCTGAGATAAGGTCGGATCGGATGCGATGGACTTAATTATGTATTTTGTGGAATTGGCTTTAAAATGCTTGATAAATGTATGCTAATGGTCTCGTAAAAGATGTATATTTGCAGAAGATTTACTGTTTTGATAAACTATAGAGATAATCACAAATAGTTTGAAGAAATTCTTTTTAATTAGGTAGTTAGTTGAACCTATCTGTTTCCTTTATTCTTACACGTATATAAAAAAATATATGTGTTAATATATATTTGTTTAAATCTGTTTAATCTATTTTTATACAGCATCGTAGACACGCATAACGGCGGCTTTATATTCCTAAATATACAAATACAACAATACAATACACGATCTAAATTGCACTTTTTACTTCCTAACTACTTATTTTAATTCAGCGTATCACTGTTGGGTTAGATTAGACAGCGTTATCAAGGTTTGACCTACGAAAAGATGTATGACCTATGTATTTCATATGATCAGCATTTTTAACAGAATTAAAAAAGGAGGTCTTCGGAAGGTTTTTTTTCACTCCCTTGAAACAGGTCGTATAGAAAGGACTAAACTACTATTATACTAAAGGAATTAGCTTTAGCTTTACATTTATAAAAAGGATAGAACTTATTCTATTTATAAATCAATGCAACTGAGGACAGCCACTGACTCTCAAAGGCCGGTTGAGTTGATAATTCGATTTTCCCTTTGGCCGCTTTGATTGCGAATGCAATTGGAGCAAAACAGTTTTCTATCAGCGTACTTTAATTGCGCGTTTGTTACTTTCTATTTGAAAAAAACAAATGCTGTTTACACTGATGGTTTATATGTACATATGTACGAGTGAATATATATTTCTGACTAGAGTCCACCCGCGGCTTCGCTCGCATTATTTTGAGATAAAAAGTAGCCTATGACACTTTTAAGTGATCCGTTAAGCCGTTTTTTCGCTATGAGCGTTTAAATAAACAGATAAACAGACAAAAAATCTAAGAATTGCTGAAACGTGTTCTATTATGCATTTAAAGTATACCCAATTTTTTACTCTTTATTATAATATGTATAGATATATAGTCGATTTTCTTAAATGTAAGTAGGTATACATACATACGAGTACATACGAAATTTAAGATCAAATACTCTCAGTTGCAAGTTTTTAAGTAGAAATTCATTGGTATAAATAATTTCATGAATACTTAAAATAGTTGTAACATCGTGCTCGTAATACAATTCACATTATATTGCTTCTAAGCAATTTTATGAAAAAAAAAATTTCATAACATTTACGGTAATAACATAGCCGTGGAATAGTTTACTAACAATTTCCATTGAAAAGTCTAACTAGGCATCTAAGTTCTAACATCCTGCCATCATCGGGTAAAAACGCATCGATTGCGCCGGCGCATGTCTCGCATACATAACACTGACATGGGAAAACATATCCTATGTGTGGGGATTAAGGTGCTGTTTCCTTTTTTGATGTAAAGAAAATTCTTATCCAGTACCGTAACGCGTGTCTTGTTTAAACCGGTCTTTTGACAGGTGCTATCTATCTAGCTATCTAGTTAGCAAAAAAGTCTTTAGAAATACTGAGTATTAATATATTAACTAAACGGATTTCACTCACGTGTAAATCGCGTAAGTTGTTTACGCGTTTCGGATGTTATGACATCCATCTTCAGAACGTACGTACGAACTTCAGTCTGCGTGCTGCCGCGGTCCCAGAACATACGTTCTGAAGATGGATGTCATAACATCCGAAACGCGTAAACAACTTACGCGATTTACACGTGAGTGAAAACCGTTTAGTTAATATATTGATAAAATGTCTCACGAAAGTTTTAATATTAAAATACTGAGTATTAACTTCAAATAGTCCGTTTCATTCCAACCAAATTGTATGAAAGTGAAATGGAAACTTTTTCTCGCCGCTCTCAGCAGAAATACTAATAAAGTCAACTCCATAAAAAGTACCTATTCATCTCACCTCAACGTTTTCATGAAATTTTATTGTAATGAGACTACCTGTATAACTCACTTATAAATATTTAAATAGGGGTTCTTAGCCAGTCGAGACTACTTTGACATTCAAATTTCACCTCTATAACCTTATAATATCAATAGCTGTAAACATTTGTCATAAAAAATGATCTGTTTGTTGAGTCGTTCTGTGCGGCAGTTACAGTGTCACCACGTTGCGCTCTATAGCGTGACTGTGGACAATAAAACACGTTCCAAACGACCCGACTTAGATCACGTGTGAAATCGAGACTTTGTTCCCATGAAATGGTATTAAACGTCAAAAATACATGTCTAAATGGTCTCTCACGGTGTACGACGGCTCTACCTCAGTGGTCGCTTCCATCGCTCGCCGCGGTCGGGACATTTACCTCGGCTATTACCCAATGCAGCGGTGTATCGGATATCGTTTGGTAGCCATCGGTCGTTAACAATGCGATCTGACGTGGCCCTATGGACCGTGAAACCACATTTTCGACTGGCTAGCTCTAGATTATGATATAGCTGTTAAACTTGTTATTGTGGCGTACTAGGACGTAATGTTAGGTCCCAGTAATTTGGAATTCAGGGACAAGCATCGCAAGTACTAAGAAACGATATTCATTTCGCGACCTTTCTAAGATCCATACCCTTTTAAGATACTCTGTGTTTCAGATATTCTCTACTCTAGGCCTCGTCGCAAATTTCACTCATATTTTATTCAATTCAATTTGTCAGGCTAGATACAAATAGCGCCAAAAATGAAAAGGTAGGAAATTAATATTTGCTAAATATAAAATGTAAGAGACCTGAGGTTTTCTGATAAACAATCTAGTAACAATGTTCATCTCTATTTACTCAAAAATTAAATTATCTATTACCACAAGTCAAACAGTTATCAAGTCTCCAAAAATAGGTAAAATAATCCCATCTTGCGGTACAAAAACCTCAAGTTCCGTTCAGTATCAAATATGGATTAACATCATTCGAAAAGTTCTCACCGATTCGGTCCACTGCCCATGAATATAACATCTTGCGGAGCTTCCTTCACATACAAACAATATTGCAGTAAATCAACTTACTAATACTTGTACGCGCGTCTAATCGGTTACCGATTCGTATCCGATAGATCGAGCCTCGTGTTTATAGTTCCGTTTTAACAGCTTGTAGTGAATTGAGTTACTGAGTTCGTCTATAGTAATAGTCGAAGAATAATTACTCTCCTCGTGAACCAATACTACAATTACAATATTAGTCACGATTTCTATGACTTGACCTTTTATTATTGTTATACAGCCGACAGTAAAAACTATTACGAATTCTCTTTAATTGATTGTAGAGTAGTCAACGCAGCGGGCGGAGGGAATTGAATTGCCAGTTAAAGTAGTTTTTGATTATAGAATAGTAACAAAATTACATGAGAAAAAATGAAAGAGCTCAATATCAGAAGTAATAAAAGCTGCACAAATTGAAAGCAGACATCCTACATATGTATCATTCGTCAAAATATATAGATAATAGGTATTAAGTTTTTATTCGTTGGTAAAAGGCTGAGAGTTCTCAACACCGTAATTGACCTTTTTATTAAAAAAAGTGACAATTAAAACAGGTAAATTGTTTTCCTTGGAAAACACATAATAAAATCGTATTCCAAGAAACGCTGTTAGCAATAGGCTTGGCATTTGAAAAGCCCAAGAAAATGAAAGCTCACAAACAAAATATAAAGCTTCATAACTTTTTGGTCCTGAACCCGTGACATTTCGAAGTAGGTAATGCCTATACAAGATACCTTAACAAAGACAAGGCACATCTTGCCATATTTTGATGATTTAGCGATAAAACTTCGATTTAACACTCTTCAAAGATATCTAGAAGATGTCGACTCAACCAAAAATCAAGGCTAAAAGAAACCTTTCAACGTGACCGACCAATATTTACTCAGTATTTTTTCCTACAAATCGGCTAAAGAAAAACCAGACCCTTTATATTTCACCGGTTTTACGAGATTTTTATTTTTTGTATTATATTTTCTTTCTTTGAATTCCATTACGTCTGTTGTAAAGCTTATGATTGGAAACGTCTACTTCAGTGCTTAAATAAATTCATCTGAGAGGAGCTAAATAAAACGTTGTATTGTGGAATTCTGTTTCTCCCTTGTACATTTTTATTCATAGCTTCGATACATCGGAGACAGTGTGCGCAGCAGACAAGCCCTATTCGAATTCATGTCAAGTCGACGTATTTGTAATTCAAGACGAGATCCCTACAGTACCTATTGTTTTACCTACTGCTTAAGGTAAAGTGCAGTGTACGACATCGGAATTGTGTGGAGTTATTTTATAAAGTGATGTTTAGGTATGTAAATTTCAAGAGCTTTTGAGTCGTGACTTTGCATTAGATTTGGTAAATTGGAATGTAAAGTTGGAGACCGATTAAAAAGTCAAAGCAGGTGAGTAGGTACTTGAGATTATCTTGCAAGTTGAGTATAATAGAACGATTTGAGAGCTAGCAGCATAATGTTCTAAAAACAGCTCTTTTTTAAAGTCAGGTACAACAACAATCAATCTGTTAGATTACCTATTCATTAGCGAATTCAGCTTGAGTAATTAAAATAAACGCAATAATGGTCAGTAATAACAACCCACCGCGCATTTAACTTGATTGAAAGATACCGACTGTGTTCTTTAACTACTTGAATACTAATAAAACAAAAACACTTTTTAAACTGACGTTTAGTTTAATAACACGCTCGAAATAAAAGTATGGTTATAGATTAGCAATGGTAAGCTTCTCCTTGAAATTAATTTTGTTTCCCATAAATTTTCAACTTTTTAATATTGATTTTATAAAAATAACTCTACATATGCCTATTTTCTTTAAATTTGGAATTGATATTGGACCTTATTCTTCGCTAGACATTGAACTACCGAACCAAAATGAAACCTAGATAGAAGTAAAAGGTATTATTCCAACATTGCATTAAGTTGCATTTACGTAATAATATTAACGTAAATTTACGTAAATAATATATTTAACTATTACGCAAGCAAACCGTAGCCATTACAAACCAAACCAACAATACTCGTCCGCAGTACCTACGCCGAGTAAATGAATGCATACCGAAACAGTCTGTTAACTATACTCTCGGAGCGTTGCGTTCCCGCAACATGCAAATCAAGTCGAAAGCCAACCTAGAACTCTTAAGCATTCCGCATCTGCTACATGTATGCAAACCAATTTAGGGGCGAATCTAATTTGGGCGTGTAGCAACAGTCCACGTAAACCGCTGTTGAGATGACGGACGCTGGCTTTCCACGTTCGAGACGCTCCTCTTCATTAAGAGTGAGGGGCGGGCCGGGAGACGGGCGATGGCTTTATGGGACGATTTGCATTTACACGAGCCCGGCGCAGATTACGTCCGCACTTATCCGCCTGCCGAAATGAGGATCTCACGCTCACGACCTACGACCGAACAAGCCTTTGTTTATATTCCCTTGTATTTTTCACCCGCAATTTGTTTTGACGGCCCATTCCTGAAACATGAAGGTTTTGAAGCACCGAAATGCTTTATGACGGTTGTCCGCGAGCGCTTTTGATTTTTTCCCGACGCGCTTTTTTACAGGCGTCCTCCGGAGTTTGGACAGCTGTTTCATTATATCTGTTGGAAATAATAAAAAGTCGTACGCAGCTTCCGTTTCTGAAGATGAAACTGCGCAGTTGCGTTTCTATAACAACGTAAAGAGCAAACTTGCACAAAACAGGAACTGCGACATTCGCAGTTCGCAGAGACTATATGTGTTTCCGATGTTAAAGTGGGTAAAATAAGTCCGGGAAGCGTTTAGCTGCGCTCGCAGTCTCCGATGCAATATTCAGAGCTATCAAAGCACGTAAACTGAGCATTCAGAGTTGTTGTGACAAAGCTGAAAGGGCTAACGTAGTGGTCACAATAGGAGGTTGTACGTTTAAGTGAATACGTTCGCAAATCCAGTTGACCTACTTGGGAGTAGTACCTTTGAATACGACTGACAAAAGCACGTCGATGCAAGAACGCGTATTCGGGCGACCAACAAGGCTCTATATAAAGCCCGCATGTGCCTATCGGGATCTGGTCGGACATCGAAGCAGCGCCTCGTGAGGCATAACTGTTAAATCTATTACGATAAACGAAACTCCGAATGAGCCATAAAATTTTATCTAGCTGCCCCGATTCCAAATACACTGCTATCTGATGTTAACCCTTGTTACTACTTCCCATTTGCTCGGCAATATTGTTAGTAAACTACCGAAATTTTTGCTAACGTATGTATTTTTTTTAAGATAATGCCTAACCAAACAATAATTTCTACATCCTTACAAAGTAATGCTCACAATGACCCTAATAATATTGTAATATAAACCGTTTGAAAAAATAAAGTTTCGACACTCGTTTACATATGCATTGTGAAGGACGCAGTGACGTAACATCGTATATTTTAATGTGATAATTTGTCATAGTCAACTGCTCATACAGCCTCTTATATGGCCTAATATTATAGTATAGATTACTGTGGGTATCCACAGTAATCTATACTACTATTATAAAGCTGAAGAGTTTGTTTGTTTGTTTGTTTGAACGCGCTAATCTCAGGAACTACTGGTGCGAATTGAAAATTTCTTTTTGTGTTCAATAGACCATTTATCGAGGAAGGCTTTAGGCTATATAACATCACGCTGCAACTAATAGGAGCGAAGAAACAATGGAAAATCTGTAAAAAACGGGGAAAATTATTCATCTTTGAGGGCTTCCGTTGCGTGCACTGCGAAAACGGTTCAAGTCGTGGGTAACAGCTAAATTTATAAAGCTGAAGAGGTTGTTTGCACAAATAAATATGATGCCTAAAATAACTATTCCACGCGGACGAAGTCGCGAGCACAGCTAGTGATTAATAATATCGTATATTTCGCATTTATCTTGCTATGCTGAATACGGGCAAAATTAACTTAACCCAAAATTGTAACGAGTCAATTGGCGATAAATTACATGTTGAAACAATTGCTACCATAATTGGGCTGGTAAAATTAACTTGGTCATAAATATTCATGGCTTGGACCGCCTATTTGACGGTCCGTCGCCGCACAGGTACGATACCGGCACCCTTAATCAGGGAAATTGCTAAGTAATAGAACGGAATGTATGGAAATATACGACCTAACAGTATCAGAACTAAGCTGAACATTACTATCGCAAATCGAATTGTAAGTAGGGAGTACTTATTACAATTGATGAGCGTTGCCTTGACAAAAATATATTAAATTCATTGTATCAATTTAGTTGTAATTGTTTCGGAACACTGCGGGTTCCATCATCAGGAGGACGAGTCAGCACGCACGTCCCATACATTTGTGGACGTTTTCGACATAATTATTGACGTAAGTGCTAGCCGGTTATTACAACTAAATTAAATCATGCCTTACGGGAACTATAATACAGTGTCATTGTATTATTTATAAACATATTCTAAGGTTGTTTAAGAAATGATAAGATTAAAACAAAATGTGTAAAATTTAAATCGAGCACAAAAGTTTCAAAGTCTTTTGTGTTACATTTAAACAATGTTTAGTTTTATAAGCTACTTAAATCATTAATATATCAGTTTAGTTATCACCAGTCAAACTAGAGGTTTTTTTTTTAAGTGGGATAGGTTTACGTTTGACTACAGCCTGCCTGATGTTAAGCATTGCTGCAGCCTAGGGTGTAACACGTTTACCTAGTAGTTACCTATTAACTCTAGATTTGATAACCCCTGGATTGTAGTTGTAATATAGTTTTATAAAGTATTCATTCACATAACAAACAATAAAAGTATGTGATCAACTATGTGCGAAAGGAAAAAATAGAAAAACTTTTGTTTACATCAAATGTCGTAGCACATATTGCGTAGCATCACGCTACGACCTCTACATGTTTCGTAGACTACAATTTGGGTCACATTCATTAGACCAAAATAAATAAAAAATAAATGTCATTTATTTCAGACCTTGAGTCCAACATAAAAGATAAAATAAAATTAAAATTATTACATAGCAGGGATGTCAAACAATAATCAATAATCAAACCAAATACCGAGTTATTAAAATCAAATGTCTACTAATAAAAATAAAATTAAAATGTCAAAGATTACAGTAAAAATATAAAAAATGTCAAACTCTAAATTACTTTGTTACCCACTAATCTAAACACGCTATATAAAATACGCTAGACAATTCATTAAAGAATTTCTCTCAGATACAAATAGCAGTAACAAAATCGAAATAAATAAATATGACTAATTAAGTAACTATATAAATAAGGCCTCAGATGTATGGAAATATTAACTATTATTTTTACAAAAAAAAACAGCAGTTTTCTCTGTATTTTTCAACATTAATTTTTACTTACTATTTAATGTTCTTATTGTATTTGTACAAAATGTGCTAGCTAACAGGCGACTCTTTGAACTAAACTTAATTTTAGGCCTATACCTATTATATCTAGCTGTTGACAAAGGCTGAAGATGATGATGAAACTTGATTTTCTATTATGGAGCTGCTAAAATCAACAAAAGAGATCTTCAGCAGTGAGGGATGTAATTGTTGAGTTACTGTTGACGTAATATAAATAATTAAGCTAAAAAAATTGAATTATGAATAAATGTATATAATATAATATTTATTTATTGGTCATCAAAAACCTTATGTATTGTATTGATACGAATAAGAGATCACTCAAGGTGATTAACCCGCCCGTACATCTACATATTTATAGTTTAAGTCCTTTTGATATTGTTAATTTATTTTGGTGTGCAATAAAGATATATTGTACTAGTGGGTGCTTGCGGCATTGCTCGCATCAAGAAGTAAAACTTGCATGCCTTATTTCACCCCTTTAAAAGTGCCATTTCCAAAAATGCTTTCTTAGCGGATGCCAGCGTCATAATAATCTACCTTCTTTCCAAATTTCTGCCCAATCCGTCCAGTGGTTTGGGCTGTGCGTTTAGATAGATTCAGTCAGTCAGTCACCTTTGAGTTTTATATATTTAGAAGATTATATTGTAAGAAGAGAGAAAATCAAAAAACTAGGCACTGTTTTCCAGCGTCATAAAGCCAAACTAAAATTTGTATGATAATGAGAGTGCGGCCCACCGTTTGCAAACCTCGCGGTGATTCCGTGCCATCCACTGAGCCGGAATGGGCCGAAAGTGGAACGAATTTGCGAGAATAGTTGAGACATTGTTTTTTATTACTAAAGTAGGTAATATTACTACGAAATAACGAGACAAAGATGATAAACGTTATTCTGGATCTGTGATCGCGGCGCAAGAAATTACTTTAAAGAGAGTATTTTTTTAAGAAGTAATACATGTTTTTTTTTTATCAATTCAATTCTTACAATATTTTTCCTTGTACGTTTACTTAGCAAGTTAATTACTGAAATAAAAAAATCCCACAATCAGACAAACGTCAAAACGTAAGTCCCATGTAGATTCGAACTGCTTTGTAAACGTTTATGAAATCATAACTAAGTCCTTTTGTGAATCACTTAAGTACCTGCCTTTGTTAATTTTTTACGAGCTACGCTAATTAACCCTTCTGACATCTGCTTCTATTTAATTAGACACGTTTCATTTGGAATTGAGCTCTAATATTTGAGACGTAAGAGATTAATTCAATTGTCTGCATCACTAACTAGACCAGACAGTGGCTAAGTTATATTAGTTGGCTTATTTATATTGAAGAGCTTGAAATATGTATGAACTTTTATGGAATTCAATAATTTTTCATTTGCAGGCAGCCTGCCGCTACAATGGTTTGATGGCATACATACTCAAATATGAGGGCCGTGATTGGCAGGCGTGCATCATGGAAGCAATTGGGAGAAGCCTATAAGAAGCAGAATAAGATTTGCTTATCAAATTAACATGTAAGTATAAAGCAGTAACATAAACATCGTTCACTCAGGAACTATCGCCTATGCATTATTAATGTGAATAGAAAAAAACGAACCACATCATCATCATTATCATCCACAGCCCTTGGGATCCCACTGCTGGGTATAGGCCTTTTTATGTGCCATCTGCGTCGATCTTGTGCAGACCTGATCCAGTATGGACCCTCGACTTTGACGATGTCAAAAAAGCGAACCACAATTTCACAAAGAGCATCCGTCAACTGCCAGGAGCAATCGAAGTGTGATGGCCAATAAATTAATCAATATTTAACGCATTTCCCAACTGACCGCAATTTAACATCATTTGGAGGCAGTCATGTGATTGACACATTGCAAATAAGCGATCAACCCTGCATCCACACTGTGGTCTCTGGCACCACTGATCTTTTCACCCCTTATTACACTTATGTGTACCTATAAATACAAATAGTAATGTTAGTTTGGCCTTCAAATGTCTGCCAACGTTTTCATTATACTGGTTAACTATCGATACCCCATATTTATGTATTAATTTGTTTTGACTGAATTTTTTGACTACAAAAAAGCTAAGACATCTGGTTCAAATTTTATTTCAAGTGTTAAACGTATTTGAGTGGGAAGTGGCATTTTAAAGCGTATGTATTCATTAAACAATATCACGGATTTAATTAATCATACCATTTAAAATTGAATGTTAGTTAAAATAAATAAAAAATACTTGCATACGCCGGACATGGTATTGCGGGACAAAAATCGGTCTGAAAGGGGTGTCATTGAAAAATGATAGGTCATATTTTGTCCGGACGCACGCTCTATTACAAGTATGAATGGTAGAGACCAAATGCAAACGAAATTACACAGACACGACTGTTTGTATAAGGATCGAATGAAAGAATGGTCACGTGAACAATACGATTCTTAACGAGAGAGAGAGAGATAATTCTAAGAGTTAAAAAAAATATCCTACAGGTTGATTGAAGTTTGAATATAGTGTCAGTTTTACAAACAAAAACTAGTGATTCCAATTTTTTGTTACAATAACTTTGGTCACAAAAAGATCTACCCATATAAATATTATGTTCATACTCATATAACGTATTACACCATTCTTATTTAGTCGCGAGTAAAAAATGAATGAGACATAATTAATTGACCCCTGACCGAAACGTCGCTGCCTTTTTACCTTTTGGTAGCCTAATAAAGCAGATACTTTAAAATTAGCTATCCTAAAGTATAAAAAATCGTGGACAAATTAGGGGCTTGGGATGAGTATTTAGGTTTGACCTTTACGGAGGCTTTTATCAGCCATGCTTAAAATAAACTGGTGGTTTTTCTCGGAAGAGTATAATATGGTTAGATATACAAACATATATAATAGGGCTACTTACCGGACAATTAAATACTGATAAAAATATTGAAAGGATCGTAAATGTATATACATATTATATGTGTGACCTGCTGTGTTTTTCTAAACTAGCGTATCTTTTCTGACTGTTTGCAATATTTTAAAAGTTATAGAACAAAACTGATTACTGTATGATGTAGGTATTTAACCAATCTTAGTTGAAAAAAATATGATAGGTTTCTTCTAGGTAAGCGTGCTACAGCTTAGACTATAGTGGTGCTTAACATCAGGCAGGCTATAGTCAAACGTAAGCCTATTGCGTGATAAAAAAAAATAGTTAGTCGCCAGTAACCCTATAAAACTACAGTAAAAACTCAATACACAACTATTTAACGTTACAAACAAACACATACTTGTGTAAACACAACACAAAAGGCCAACTAAACAACAAACACACCTTATGGCAAAACAAACTGTTGCAACGACCAGAAACAGTTTTTCAATCTCGCTACAAATGGTGTAACATTTACAAAGCTTCAAGCTTAGAGGGAGCTCAAATGGCCAGGCACAGGTGTTGCTTTATTGAAAAAAAGATACAAATTACACCCTTTCTGTACGACTTGATGGCAGATTGATGCCTTATCTGGCAAAAGCTCTTTCGTTGAAGTAAAACTTCCTGTTACTATTGAATCAGAAAACTGAATAATATAGGCATTAGGTGTTTTTATTTCTTAAAATGAAAACAAAATATATTTTGTACAAATTTTAACTTACCTAAATTTAGGGTGTTGGCTTGATGTTATAACTCTGCCTTAGTTAAATTCATTAGGTATGATTTCTTCCTGAAGACTCCAAACGAAATCCTGCAACAAGAAAAATTAAGCTTAGTAATCTATGACTTCTCTCACAATGCCTCTAATTTGGTCGAAGTTTATTACATCTTCGGATAACCATTACTACCATTATAAAACATCGATAAAGAAAGGCTCTCCCTTAGGGCCCTATAAAAGCAGACCTTCATAAACAAGCAATATCTTTTATACATCCTCATAACTCGTTCGTTTTCCCGTCTTCTAAGAGGATGATAGAAAAACACGAATAAATTATGACCCGATTATATTGCTGGGATCAGTTCCTTAAGAAAGCTGCAAACGTATAAACACGGGTTTATCAAAGCCGCAGACCACACCCCTATTCGCGATACAAACCATTTACAAAATATCGGATCTAAAATTTGGGTCCTGTGAACTCAAACGGTGGCCCGCATCGCTCCGTGCCAAGCGATAAAACTTTGTCGGGAAACGTACTGAATTTCAAAACAAAACGTACCGAAAAGTCGGTTCACAGATGGCGCAGGTGTCCCGGGCGGCGCGCACGTCCTCTAATCAAGCGGAAATGTGTGCTCGAGCGACCGGACCGGACCGGACCGGACCGGCGGCGCCCGCCTGACCTGCCGACCCCGCCGCGATACACCTGAACGCTACAATCCCCGGCCCGGAATCTGAATCGAGTTCGCATTCGGTCAATTCTAACAGGAAATTTGGATCCCGTTCCGACCTATCTTTCTGTTTATTCACTTGATTCGTTGCACGGACGGTTTCCCGCCCGCTCTATCTGCAGTGTCGTAAGAGACGGCGCGCGGACGCGACGAAAGCTAGATAAGAAACAATTGGTGTGATAAAAAGACTCGTTCAATCAATTTAATAACAGAGATTGCATCACGGGCTGGAATTAATGCGTTGGGTCAGACAAAGAGCCGGAGTGCTTATCAAAGAGAAAGCCATGAACGGGCCCGTCATTCTAGCGACCGACATAAACGCATCTGTATCCCGAAAGGATTTAGTTGACGTTCATTTTCATTGTTTCATAATAATAGGGTTTAATTATCTGTGGCTTTCGAAACGTTGTTATTAATATCATACATTTTAACTTCAAGTAAAAACATTGATATCGGAATGTGAAACGAGAATGATCCAATTCATTTCATTTACGATCTCCAGCGTGCCAACGCTCGCAACGTGAAGTGGTCATTCTTTTGTTTCCATTGCGGGCAACCGCACGTCGTTACGGAGATCTTCGTAAACCTTTTGACATTCCGCTAAAAGGTTCATTTCGGCTGATTAATGCTGTAATTCCATCGGTCGGGCAAAAAAAGACAGTAGGAGCGTTTAAACGGTGACGAGAGCGGCGGAAAAATGAAGGGAATTTATCTGGGCCGTGTATCGAGGTCCGAGTGATGGGCGGCCATTTTATTGCAAGTTGTACAGGGTTACCCGATCAATATCTAATACATTGCGTACATTATATTTAATTCTATTAGATAATTATATTAATGTAAAAAATTAAGTTTATTGGCTAGGTGATAAAAACAATTTGCTTTTCACACAGTTAGTCCTGAAAATGTATACAATTTCACCATAATATTTAATTGCTTGGACAAGGATTTATCACTGGCAAGAAAAATGTGACCTAATATGTCACCAAGTTGCTTATATAATTTAACCCTGTGTACACGTAGTTAAAGAAAAGTTCCAGCTACAAAAGTGGGGGCTCGGTTTCGACTTCCAGTAGCCTTCTTGTCCCCGCCGAGTTTGTTCGCTAACTGCGTCCACATTACTATGCAAAACGTCGACGCAAAGTTGCGGGTGCATAAATTGCGGCGAATTCATCTGGGTATATTCTATATTCTACCAGTTTTACAATTGGTCGTGACTCATACTATTATTTGATTTGATTTGCTCGGTGGTTCCGCACCCTCACTACACGTTTAATTCTGTTAGGATAGTGTCCTACATTATGTTCTTTCGATAGCCGTTAGATAACAGCTAGTTAGGGGTCCGAGTGCTTTATGTCTTTATTGCCAGTAATACAACCACACGCCATGCCAGGGGGAAACTAAAATGGAATTTATATTGAAAAATTGTATCCTTGGTCTTACTAGTTATATGATACCATCAGAACTCTGTAATAATTTACTATGCATTTAAGAGTATGGACTATTACTTCGTTAGTCATTTCAATTATTTTTGAAATACGAATGAAGAATAATACTCGCGATGTGATGTAACAATAGCCTGCAACGCATGATACAGTTTCATTCTTCATATGACAAGGAAACTCTTGAGCAATTTAACTGCAGCGCTATTCGCGCAATAATGAAGTTCCGGACAAAGCTAAACACAAGCACCTGCCACAAAGGCGGCGTCAGCGGAGAGCTAACAATCCAGCTCATTAGCACCAAGAATTTTCTTTGCAAAAATAGAAAAAAAATCTCGCAGATTAATTCGAGTTGTGTAATATTTCGCTGCGCCCGTTAACGAGGTAACTCGCTGCGCCTAACAAAGTTACGTGATGCAACGACTTCGCCAAGGACGCTTTTAGAATCCACACCGTCCTCGGGCACCTTAATTTTCTTTTGAAACTCTTTAAATTTTCCATCGCCTTTTAGAATCCCGGCTACGGTGCGCTTTGCCGTGAGAAACTGTTTCTTCGCCCGGACACTTCGCTACGTATTTAAATAACGTTTTAAGATGTAATAACGAGCGTAAAGTTTACAGCCAGTGCAGTGCTGCGTTGATTGTACCTAAAACCTTTTTATTAGCTTGTATTTTTATCGATTTATCCCAACGTGGGGTATTAAGTGTTTTGTAAGCGTGGGCTGAGCGTTAGTGAGCGTGGGCTGTTTATTTTATTCATATGCTTTGTGGACGAGCGCTTTTGTTATAAAACCTGTGTACGAAGTCTTTTCTATGTAGAACAGGCAGTTTTTCATTGATTGTATCACCGATACAGCCTGTTTGTTACGAGATTTTGAGTCTATTTTGTATTTTGAGATAAGTTTAAGCTCATGAAGATAGAGATGAGCTTATTAGTACCTGTCATAGACGTAGCATGTGGTTATAATTTCCGTTAATGCCGACATAAAGCCTTTAATTTTGCGAGATGATAGCGCTGTAAAGATAATATGACTGTTATTTCTGTTTTATCGCAAGAAACATATTTTACACGTTGTTGCCGTATTAAAATTAAGCGAGTTGTTGCGCAAACTTGAACTTAGGACTTGTTGTTATCTGATTTAATTCCGAGAAGATCGTATAGGTATAAAGTTCTCAGAACACGGTCGCTACGGTCGCTATCTTAATGGCACTTATGAGTTTACATTCAAGTAGTGGTGTAATTAGGTACTTTAATTACCAACAACTGGACACGGGCTTATCTGTTTGGTTCTTTGGGCCAGCTTACCATGTTCTGTCCTTTTCTTTGACGTACACATTTATATGAAAATGAAAGAGACAAACATTTTACCTGCGCGAGATAATTACAAGCTAGTTGATGGCTTCTAGAGAAGCTTTGACCAGGTGCCTTTCAGATGCAGCAATTTGATTGTGAGTTAAAATAGAAACGTTAATATCTCACCTGCTTTTTAACTTTACAACGTTGTTTTTGATGAACTTAACAGATGAAGCTGTTTTATAGCTACCGTTTCCTGTCACCTGATCATTCACCTACTTAACTAGTCGTAATATTAAAAGAAACTTGTGAAACTCGCTTTATTAGACACTATTTGGAACTTGATATATGTGGTAGTTAAACATATTTGATTTAAAATATAGTAAAAGATAGACAGATTTTTTTAGATACTGTAAAACCAAACTTTATTTTGTTTAAACCTTTTCATCTTGTAATTGTGATTAATTGCATACCCTTTATAATTACTTACCATCATTATTGTCTAATTTTATCTGAAAAATACTAGTAGATTTTAAACACAAGTATTGCCTCCATATTAAAAAGACATAATAGCTACTATATTATAAACATTGTTACAAAAATTTTCTTATGTAAGAACTTTCATCATTCTACTAAACGATCGTTTAACGGAAGCCTCAACAAGAAGTTGTCAAAACCAAATTTCGGCAACGTCGACAGCCTGTCTCAATCAAATCCTAATTTCACTTAAATAAACAATGAATTTACCCGGCAATATTATTAAACCGTTGTTTTCCGACCAACATTTATAAAGTTGGCGGTTTGAAATTGTTATTAATCATAAGTTGCGGCGGTGGCATGCGGCATATTTACACGAGGGTGAAAAAAATGCAAAATACACATTTAATTTAAACCCCCGTGGGGGAGAGACAAGCACCCACCTATTAATTAATTAGATGCCCACCTGCTACACAAACTCACTGTAGTTATGTTTGAGTAATAAAAAATATGGCCGACCGTTAACAGCCCGTGACAAAAATATTATTTTGACAGCCCCTAAATTACAAGGTTACGAGGTTACTAAAAAGTTTAAGAACCCCTTAAAAAGTTTGACGAAAGTTCACAAAAATATTCGCCACTTTTTGACAAGCATAAAAGGTTTCAAAAACTCGGCAAAGTAATTTCTTTCGAATATTGAAGTCGAGGAGAGCTTAAAAGCTTTTATTAAAGTTCTAACCTAGTCATTGGAGTTTGATTGATTTATGGGCGAGTGTAGTGCATGATTGCATATTGCTTTTCCCGTTCGCCGGCCAGAGACTTCAGCGTTATTTTCCTTGAAAAATTGCCTCTGGCTCGTCGAATGGGCGAATTTGTAAGTAATATTTATGGAGGCATGGAGCGTAATAATGATATGTATATTATTTGGGCTGGTTCATGCGTCAAGGGAGGCCGCCGTAACGGCAACATTTGTCAATGCCCGCACAGGTGGGCCCTTCTATGATCCTGATATTATTTTTTGGTTCATTTCAATAACCCACGCTACTTTATATGCTTGCTCGTAGTAGCTTTTTTCTAGTACATTAAACAGTTACCGTGTGTGGTCTAGAGGTTTTATTTTATTTTTATTTTAAAACAAAATTATAGTTTTAATAAATTTTCGTATTGAACATTGTTCAAAAACATCCATGTTTTAAAAATTTAAAAATACGTTTTGTTATGGTATATCCACGATGATAAATGTTTTTAATGACGATAATGAAACTGACGTCACCCGAGACAGCGACATTAATTCACAAAGACGACATTTTTATCCAACGTCTTTTGGTAGTCTCAAGACAATTTAATAAACGTCAGATAAGTGAGCAATAATCCTCGCCAGTCATTGACCGGATCATAACCGAAAATCTACAGTAAGTCAGAGCGCGAGCCCACGGAGAGACGTGAAAAACGACGGCCATTAAGGAAGTGAATACATTTAAAATAATCGGCTTAGCCGTCCGACGTTGACGTATATTCGTACTTATCTCACGAAGATACCGGCACAGATATCCCGACTAATCCCTACACAAACATCTGAAAAAGACTCGGCACTCCTTGTACGGCTGAGCCGTAATTGAATGGCCGCAACCAGCTCTTTGACTTGAACAAAAGTGCCTAATAATTTATGCCTATAATCTGACGCGCGCTCGCTCACGTCTACTTTTATTCGTTTTTGGATCGGAATCTTTATTTCCTTTTGTGGGATTCGTATATTAACTGCAGTGTCGGCGATAGTCACAACATTGCTCTCTTGCACTCCCTTTATCCTGTTCTTTGGAAACTGTCACGCGCTATATTTATGTTCCGCTAGATTAACAAAATAAATGCCACGTAGGTACGTTTTTATTGATACGAGTAAAACGTCACAAGGAACGGTGAGGCCAGAAATAGAAACTGTCCAAACAAGACATACCTCAAAGTAATCAGGATATCTCCATTAATTTTTAAGGACTTCCTTTGAAGAGTTCCGTGTTTACTTCTAAAACAAGGAAACTTTTAATGGAGTTACAATTCGTTGACCCTCAAAAGTGGGATCTTAGAAGTTTCGTTAATACCGCAAGTTTGATAGTCCTGACGATTTCCTTAAATAGGGTTGCCAATGTTAAATTTCTAAGAAAAAATCGTAAAATACCCACAATTAAATCAAAATATAATTATACCACATTTAAAAACTTCTTCCTTATCCTAAATTTTATGTAGTTCCCTCTAAACGTAGCCCACAGAATTCAAATTCCATTAATTAACGGATATACATACACTTAACACGAGACACTGTCGTGTGTACAAAATAGCTTCTCGTTGAATATTCCCTCGACGTGCAACCAAACACAATTTATCGATTACAGCCCTGAAACTGCGAACAGCCAATTACATCCAAAGGACACAATGTTACCATTACAGGTTAAGCGAGGACATATTTTTAGACGCGCCCTTACAAATATTACGTATTCACATAACAGTGGCTGTAAATTACTACCAAATTACCACTTATTACCTAGGCATGGTAATAAATAGGCCCTAAATACACCCACATGCAGAGCTCGTATCTAATCTAGTGCCTGTATATTTAGCTCAAACAAGGTTCTAGCTAACGTTTCGTAATGAGCCCAACCGTCTTTCTGATAAGCAACGCGCAACGGCTGTATACCGTTTGCTATGTTAATTAGAAGGTTTAATGCAGAAATTATCCAGTTTAGAATTAATTGAAATCAATTTGGTGCGATAATTTTGAAAGTGAATTGATTACGGGTTAATTTAGAAATTGCAATGATAGGATAGGGAAGGAAGGCGTTCTAATTAGGTCTTAGTTGGACATTTTTATGGATTTCCTATTGACCATTTTAATAAAAGTTTATTGTTATCTCTTACGCATACTAATAAATAAATAAATATTTCAGGACATATCACACAGCGCCATCTAGCCCCATACTAAGCTTACGCTTGTATTATGGGTACTAGATAACGGATATAATACATATATACTTTTTCTTTTGTAAATACATACTTATTATACATAGAAACGACCAGACTTAACACAAATAATTATAAATACTCTATAACAACATTCAAGTAATATTGGTGTGGTGTGATTAAGATAAAAACTCCAGCTCAAAATTCTTCGTCACTTTATAAAATAAACTATCAGTAAATCATACTGTTCATTGAAGTCTTCATAATAAACTATACTCTGCCTTTCAAATAAGATTAATCCTCCTGCGAGACAGACACAAAATCCAATAAAAAGCAGTCAAATTCAACTTTCTATGACACTCGACTATTCAAGTACTTTGTACATCGTAATGACATCTTATTCGGAGATGTATATTTTGAACATATTTTGAAGTAGTGTTTAGAGCGAGAGGGGACTTCGTATAAATAATTATGACAGTTCTCATGAAAATGACGGCTGGAGCACCTGTCGAGATCTTGGGAATGTCAAGCTTTATTTGTTTACATTGGAACTGGTAACCCAGTAGTGTTGAAGGAGTGTGTTTGTATTAGAGAACTTAACATTACAGTACATTTTAATTAAGTTTGTTAGGTTATACTAATATATTATTGGTTTACCTTTAATATATCAATGAAATTTAGTATACGAAAATCTTGTCTAGATTTTTATTATGAATATTACAAAGTTAGGATTAAATACTTAAAGCTCCAAAGATAATCAAGTTAATTAAACTAAGTTTTCTTTTAAGAAACTATCGTGAGCCGTCAGCGCCAGACGAAAAGCTTTCAAAGTTAATATCCAAGCCGATTGATTGTTATCACATTTAGTAGTCAATAACCATAGAATTTTAAGTAGGTAACGCTAGATAAACACAAATCGTTCGTCGGCAGCACTCAACAAAGCATAGATGTGACATCTCCATCCGACGCTCCCGCGCATTACGGCATCCCCGCCGGCGCCTGCGCACATGTACCGACGTTTTAAAACCCTCTTCCGTCCCAACTCTGACGAATTAAGTTATTAACGCTCCGGGCAGCTGCTCTACACAAATCAAAGCGGCCAGACCAACTCTGAAAGCACGATCGCTCCTAGTACACTTTACGAGCATTTTATGGCCCCTTTCATATTCAACTTTCAGTGACAACGCTCTTAAGCCCGACCCGATGCGATTGTTTCCATGACAAAATAAATTAATGCGGGCGACTCGTAAACGTGTTTATTTCACGCTCTGTCTCACGATATCCTCCGTTATTGTTCTTTGAAGTTAACATCTAGCTTTGACGTTTCGACACCTTTGATGTGCTCGATAGTGACGGTGCGCTGATACGTCGCTTAATAATGCTGCGGGGATGTTTCATAAATCATATTCCGCATAACGTCTGCCGACTGAAGCGTGAGTTTGTTTTGCGCGTAATATTATTTACCTAATGCCGCTTTGATGTGCCCGCGCGGCGGAATATACTAAGCCCGGGAAACGCGGTTTCAGAACATCGTCAGCAATAATTCCACTTAGCGTAATGTTGCGACGGAGATATTATCCCGGCCGCGTCGTGTCATCGCTTTGCCGGGTACATCGTTAAATTGTAAGGATATAAATAACTTAGAGTTCGGTAGCGTACATTTGTCACCGGGCCGAGGGTATTAAGATATTGCGCGTATTCCTGCGGGTCTCATTACAGGCGGGGCGGGGTCCGACACCTCCAATATTTCATCCTTAGCGTGTCCCTGACGAGCCTCACGAAACGGCTTCTTTCTAAAGCGAAACACGTGAATTCCTCGGAGTTTTCTCATTTTCATAAAACACCCGGGAACGCCGCAAGTTATTTTGCGCGTATATTTATTTACTCTTAATTTCATTAGGGGCACCTTTTCGTGGGAAAGAGCGAAGAGCGATTCGCTAAAAAGGCTGTTTTGATGGTAGTTACATTAAGGTAATTGGTGTACGGCCACGAAACACTTTTATGGGCCATCGCCGTGGTCGTTCAGGCTGCGCTGCCAGTCGTTGGCAGACTTGGTACGCCCGCGTTTATCCGGGATACTATGTTAATGGAACAAATTTAAGCACCCGGATTAATTGGATCTCGAGATTTATGGAACAACATCGCCAAATTGGCTCTTACAATAAAACGACTACAATTTACGACGCTTTGTCCCGCATGTCTTCGAATCGAGGTTTTATTAAAACGACACGACTTGACGAACTCTATCGTATTCTCAATCAAACCGCCATAAATACAACGACGAGTTACATCAGCTTAAAATATGGAGCCACTCCATTCCAATTGTATAATTGCGACTGCGCCCTCGGCCATCAGAAAGGTCTACGGATCAATTTACTCTCACAATGACCTCAATATAAAGTCATCTCGGTGCAATGAATAGGCAGTAATAATTTTCATGCGAGCATTAAAGAAATTCTATGTCGATGTTATCTCGAGCGTGAGTCGCGTGTGCGAGCGGAAACTGAGCGACGTTATTAAAAAAGCACATGTGGTGCGATGCGTATCGCACACTGTTAATTACTTATGACGGGCTGCATATGATTCAATTATCATATGATTTACGCGGGATAACGGCGCGGGATCCGCTCGGGAAGATGTAGCGGCCGTTTATTTAAGCGTTAAGCATCACATTAATTTAAGAGATCAAGTTCCGCACAGATGGTGAGCTAAATCAGGACGGTAGCCCGGTTTTTTGCTCGAACGCTAATCGGTCTAGCATGCAACCGATTTGTGTGGGCCAAAAATTCGGGAACCGGAATTTGAAATATGCCAAATATTTTCACCTAAACGATTGACTTCCTGTTTAACTCGGCAACTATCGTAAAAGTAAAAAAAATATGTATGCTACAAATTTTCCTCGACACTTATAAAACTATAAATTCTCGATTATCGCGTGCCACATCTTGTGAGTCGGCGTTTGTTCACATAAAACCAGCTTTAATTGCTTAACTCGTCCGTCTCAAACCACATAACTTACATTAGGCCGCATTCACACCAAAAGATTATTACGACCGCGAGGTCCGAGAGAGTTGGACTGTAATAAATAGGTACCTACTAATTACTAGCAGAACACACGATAACATCGCCGAATATTCTTAACACTGTAGCCGCATGGTATAAAAAGCGGTTGATGCTATACATAGTAAATCTTGCGTGACGCGTAATGGTCTTAAGGGTTTATTTATCGCTTTCGGTCGTTTAAAGTGAACAGTTTAATAAATATTATCACAGCGAAGCCGTCAACAAACGTGAGAAGATAGCCGTTGACCCGGTTCGTGATATTTGTCTCATTTCGGGGATTAAAAGTGATCGCTTCCGAACGACGTCTTGTGTTTGTAGAATCTGTCTTTACAATAACATCGAGGGATCGTCCTCGAGAGATTCTTGTATAATTAGACTCGTACAAAATGGCTTTGCTTTTTGAGTGTTCTTCAACGACAAAAGAGGACTTATAGCTTTAAATAGAAGGCGTTTCGTTTAATTCTTAATGTGCTTCAACGACATCTGAAAACGTGGAGTATTATTTGAAGGTAATGTTTTTTAAATGCGCTTCCGGTTCAGTAAGACGGAGTGTTCCGTAACAGCAAAAAAATTAAAAGAGGATAAAGAAGTCTGCACGTGGGATCTTTTAAAAAGTGTGTAAAATCTACAAAAAGAAGGTTTTGGGACGATTTCAAGCTCGTTTTCCTTATAAAAGCTTTGAATATCACTTGAGTTTTTTGGTAATCCTATCTGTTCCGGTATCTAACACGACAAAATAAAGCATATAAATTATAATATGACAGATATTCCCAATATATTTGGATACATTTTATAATGTTATTGACCCATTATTCATCAAGAGCAGATAGTAAAACATTATCGATGGACATTAATTAAGTTGTTGATAAACACACTATCAATAGAACTTACAACCTTAATTATCATAACACATGTCGTATCATATCCATACAACATGTTTACGCGGAGCTATCGCTATTGGCTGGAGCCAAGTAATTTTGTTCCAAGCGGTCATTCCTAAAACAACAATGGAGTAACAATCTCGTTAGTAGGACACCGTCTTGGCGAGGTTCCCACATTCGCCACCACATGCCTGCAATGAAACATATCCTCAGCATACTTTCAATAAATCCGGATTATCATTTATTTGACACGAGCACGAACCTTTACTCGAAAATGTTTATTATTTATTCAAAGACAAGGTCTAAAATTCAATAAGGTGGCAATGAAATGTGCAACTGTTTCGATGTACTTTTCGAAGCGGAGGAAGTTCATGTTATTGCAGCTTATGTTTCGAAACCGCCCGCTGAGATATTCGAAGCACCCGTCGGTTTTTTGTGACAGACCAACCGAGTGCCATAAATAATAGGTAGGGGTTCCCGAAGCGAGCTTTGTAATAAATTCGATGCTCTTTTGGTAGCAAAGTAGCGGGCCGTCCACGATTGAATTATGGTGATGCGTTAAGCCTGCAGACTCAGTTGGAATCCGTATTATTTTTTTCCATTTTGCGCTGAGCTTCTGCTTATTGAGTCATTATATGCGTTCTGGGAAAGACTCTGAGCAGTACAATGGGTTTATTTTGCTACAAGCTGCCAGTGTATTGAGTTACTCCTCCCGTCCGTTCGAGAAGACATCGCAGATGGCGCGCCGCATCCGTATAAGCTTTCTCTTAAAACGAGAGACATTTAAATCACATGGGAGCGTCAATATTTCCTTTCGTCGGTACAAAGGCGATTGTCTGAAGCAGCCGGTTCTAAACTAAGATAGATTAGTGCTGGTCGCTTGCACGACACGACAAGGGACCCAGCGCAGAGTTTACGGAACTATGTTTGGATACCTCTACCGTTTACTCGATCTTACGTTCTCTGCTATGTAAAAGGAACATTGTTTCCAGTCTGGAAAATGTTTATGCGCAAAGTATTTACAAACAGTTTCTCTTACATTGTTGTAAACTAGTATACCTACTTTATAGATTTTTAATAAAGTGGGTATAAAAGCTCTTTTGTAATATTAAACTTAATCCAAGGCTTATGAAATACTACTCGCTACGAGTAAATGGCGACATCCTCTTATTCAATTTTACGACGGTTCTAAGCGTCAAAAGTGAATTATGAGATGTTTGAAATATGTATCTGGCTTTCACGTTAAGATACCTGTCACCGGCGAGCCGTGTTTGTTTAGGCGTGGTGTAGAGTTACTGGCGAGGAGGCCGGCCGGCTGGAGGCCGAGAGCCGCTCCCGAGGGCTCTCCAGTTACCGTCCGGATAAGTCAATCATTGGAAACGTCCACGTTTGCCCAAAATAAAACACGCGTTCGAATGTTGCGTGTGGCGCGACATAATGCGCTGCGACAGACGACATGTTTTGTGCGAGAAAATAAAATTGATGGCACAGGAGCGCTCCAGACTTAAATAGCTCAGTTATTCGTGATGGAGCTAAACGCTTTAGTCTATTTTATAACCGGCGTCACGTCTCTCCCGTTCGTTCTTTTGTTTTCGTGTAACGTATTAGTTTTTCCGACAACTATTCGTGTCGCACGGAAATTGCTCTGTCACAAATGTTTACCGTTGAAACGGCGAGCGTCCTATGAAAACGAGTGCTCCCATTTAACAGTTTAACTGTCGATAAGGAAGTAATTGGACAAGTGTTAGCGGAGTCGAAGCGGCGTTCGAGGTCCAATTTCCTGCTCCGACCGCAGTCTTCGTCGAGCAAATAGCTCTTTGCAAATCAAACACGGGACCGTCTGCCCGATCCACATATCAACTTCGCATTGTTTCTCTCCCGTCATTCGGGCTAACCAGAGGCGTTTTCGATTATCCACCCTCCGTAGCACAAAGCCGGTGACCGCAGAACCGAGTCAATTACATAGTTCAACAACTCAGCCCTTATAACTTTCATGGGCTACCACCGGAATACAGAAAAGGGTATCTGTTTTCAATACGCGGGTTGAGAGATGCGATTGACCCTTTCGAGTGTCCGCATTGACTTTTAAATTACTAATCCCGCGGGAGTAAACAGAAAAAGCGCCTCCGGGTGCTTGTTTACGCGCTCGAGTGTACTTGCACATCTTCATTAACTGGCCCCGGCCGGCCGCTTGCCTAACACTCCGCCCCGGCCACTATGCCTCGGAATTCTTATTAACTTTTCTTCTTTTCGAAACGAGAAATGAATTCTAATGATATGATTATGACCGTTGTGTTTAGTCGCATGAATTACTCACAGCGATTAGCCCAAACACTGAATTATGTATACGAGAACACACAAAATTGATACGTATCTGGACAAAACATACGCATAATGAATTTAACATTCTTTCACATCGTTCGCCTTCGGCTGTATGGGGCATAACTCGTTTTCCGGAAACAATTTAACTTGCCAACCGCTATTTTAGATACATATAAAATAGGGAATATCGTAGGGACTTATTAATGTTTATCTAAAGATCGGAATAAGAATGCGTTCGGCGAGAGAGCGGGCGCGCGTCGGTCGGTCGGTTGGAAGCAGCAGAGCGTGCCCATTCTACTGATGGCTCTATACCGAGCTTTTTCCACGTCAGATTCAAACAGGCTACCCTTTCGACCCGAATGAATTACTTAATTTTTCTATATCGGGCTCGGACCCTCTGCGATACTCGACGTCGAAATAAATTAGCGTTATCCATTGTATTGTAAAGGAAGCGAACCCGTGAATTGGATTTGAGTGGTTTTTTGGTTAGTGAGCACTGAGGGAGATGCGATTTGGGCAAATATTTACCGCTGGTTTTGAAATCTTTTAATAACCTCAACAAACGTCGTGAAGGGTTCGTCATAATAGACTTTTTTCATGCAATTTTGAAAGCGCAGGGCTATCATTCAAACAAATTACTACCGCTCTGACAACGTTGTATTTCGTCATTTTCCACATCAATCTCGCTCGGCCTGTTGGAATGTTTTTAATGTTTGAGCTCGAGAGATAATGAAACAGTGCGATCATAAATAAAGTGCCATTATCTGTGAGCTTTTAAAAAGCCCGGTGCTTATAATATCTGACACACATACAGAGTAGCGGTTTAGCGCGGTACCATTCGAATGAAACGTTAAACGTTATTAATGGGAGCGGTACAGCGAGCGGCCGCCGCTGCAATGCATACTACTAAACGCATTCTCTTTCGCTCCACTGCTTATTAATGATACCGAATTGTTAATAACTACTGCGGATGGGCTAAAAAATAAACGATTAATAGCGTTAAACTACCGTAACCGATCGGAATTCGGCTCGCCAGTTTTGGAAGACTATTGTACTCGAAATAATACGACTATTTATGTTTGGGTGCCGTTTTTATGATAGGAAAAAAGTTTTATAATCACCGGTCTACCTGGGCCGGGCATCCATCACACGATATAACGAGAAATTATTATTGTCTGTTGTTATTGCCTTTCTAGGAACAGATGTTGCCGTAAAATGGAGGCTCACGTCTTTATTTGCAAACATTGTATGATAAAGTTATAAATTAACTTTATATTGCCTTTTGTGCGCGTTCACAATAGAATTTTTACTGTTCGTGACATGTTTGATGTCTGTTTCAGCTGCTAGATATAGGTTGTGTTTATGTGGATATAGATTTAACATTGTTGTGTTTAGAAATAACAAAGTTGAGTTTGCATGTTTATGAGTTTGAGTCTTATGTTTGACTTGTTAGTGTTGAAATTGGAGTGATAAATATTTGGACACGTGTGTGGTTTAAATTTGTGTATCCAATATGCAGATTAGCGGAGGGATACTTGTCTGCGCCGCCCAGCGTCGGTTGGCTGGTCGGAACACACGCACGCTTCCTCGTCGAGAAATTATCATTGTTTAGCTTGTACCCACCGTATTCAGAGTAACAGATTATGCAAAAGCTTTAAGGAAAGGCAAATGTTTACTTGGGCACTTGGGACTGATTTCGAAATAATTAAGTCTGAATTAAAACACTTCCTGAAAGCTTACGCTAATTTTCAGCTTAATTATGAGTGGCTTTTTAAGCACGTTGTGCGTGCAAACATGATTTTGTTAAATTTAGATTGTTGTATAGGAAGTTGATTTACATATTTAGTACTTAATAAGTATACAGTAAAATTGCTTTGATCTAATTTTTGATATTAAACTAAAGCGTATTCTTTATATAACATAATTCTTGCATTGTGAGAAATGCAAATAAAATAAATTCATGAACAGCAAAAATGCAACTGCATTAAATCAAACAACACTTACGAAGAATAAAAATGAAATCAAACATTGTCCATGTTCACTTGTTATTGACATAACATAACACGGCAAGAAGTGGCTAAGTCAAATGCAAATATTGTCTCAGTCTTTACCATCACTACAGTATAATGATGTTGAGTAGTAAGCACATTTACTTTGAGTGGTCATAATAAACTAAACAGTAAACAAGTTAAACAAGATGGTTGTAGCTGGCGAGATGCCAGGAACAAATGAATTTTTAAAGCTAGTACTTACTAAGGCCTCCGACTTTGTTACTGCAAGTTCAAACCACAGGTTTGCAAGGAAATACAGGAAACATAGAAGGAATAAGCAAGTAGTTGTTTGATGCGGTATTCGTTGATGGGTAACCGAAATTTGGCCCAACATTAAACTTATAGTACAACATACTGACAGTAGGTAATCATATGTACATAATACAACAGAGTATTTAATACAATATTATTAACATTATTAAAACTTTTGACACCAGAGCTATCCATACAAACATTACATTAACAAAAACTCACTTATGCAAAGGCGTATGATACATTTTGCTTCTCATTAAATAACAAAAGCTCAATACATAATCACATACAGTAAAACGTTTTGTGCTTTTTGTGACGCGACGTTCTTATAATGTAGGTACTCGACTCCATGCACAATAAAAGACGAATACAAACTCAACATTAGGGTTCAAATAAATGTGCATATCATTATACTAACAAGAGACTGCGGATGTGTGTGGTCCCTCACTTATTCCACTCATTCAAAGTACATTTGGTTTCCTTTTTTTTTTTTTAAAGAAACATTTTTTATTCGTACCAATTAATGGACTACAAGCCGAGAGTCGTGTAAGCCATTTAAGTCATTTGAACCATTAGAGGAAAGCTTGAATTCGGGAACGAAACCTTTAATTAATTAACGTCTATTAAGCAAATGATAGTTATTATTCGGCATCGCTTGAGGACAATCGTGTCTTACTGCCCTTAAATGGAAAAGCATTGGTGTTAAAATCGAGATAGGTACATTTTTTTTACTTTAAGCGTTGATGAGTTATTTATGTTTCCTGTCTCTGCTTTAATGTTTTACTTTTACCTTTTGAAATATGTATCGGAAATCGGTGCTTTGTGTTTGTAGATGGTTTATTTTTGCTGAGAAGAAAAGATGTTATTAACAAAGATCATAGTCAGTAATAAATGTATTCATACATCTTTTGATGTTTTTTTCTTCGTCTGAATGATGGATGATATTTTAATGTCCGTGTATGCTACGCACACAAACATAATACAGATAATTACCATAGCCTACTTATCTGGCGCTTGTTGCATTCATCATACACGATCAAAACCGTCATACTTCCGTGCTTTTTGTCTGTACGCCCCCGTACGTTTCCATTGGTCTAGTGATTTATTTACAACGACATCAAAACCAATAGACAAATCATAATTCAAAATTATTTAGCTCGCATTTACCAATATTACCAAAGTGGATATTCGTGGTTTAAGTCCGTATGTTTCGGGATGAAAAATTGTCTTTATTGGTATCTTCCTGGCTGATCCATCGCTCTGTTGCGCCATGAAAACGGAATAAACAGACCAAAAAACATCGTTTTCCTTTCATACAATGGTATGAAATTATAAACCCACATACTTGGGCATGTATATAGATCAGAAGATTAGCAAGATCCGTCACAATATACGCACTATGTTCATAAGATATGATGGTGTAATACAATCAATGCTTTGACTTTGTGACTGGTCTGCATAGGATAGGATAACTGACGGAATAGATTTCACTGGTAAGAATATATATATAGGGATCTTTATATAAATGTTGCCTATGTTTATTCATTTGTTTTTCTTTGTGGCGTGTTCTCAACGATGCTTAGTGAAGTGCAATGCAATGACTAGTCAGAATCGAACGGATCTAGCCGTCATTAGAAAGGGTATTGTTTATTCATTTCTGGACACCTGGCCTTGTTATGAAGCAGATGGAACTAGCTTGAATTGGAGTGATTGGTGGATTAGACAAGTCGCAATTGTTCGTAGTCATGGCGAATAAGCGTTCAATCAACGATCGTCTAAAATTATACGGAATATACTTTTTAGGTGTTTGACCACATTTCCCTTATTGGATCTGGATCTCTATCGAATTCCCAAAATAATGTATGTATTAATTAGACGTAAGGTCTCGTGCGTGGATTAAAAATATATATTGAGTTTCGTAGTAACATTTGATTCATCTTAATTAAACATACATTTCTCTTCAGAAATATGAAACATCTTAGTAGAAAGTCATTAGATAAGCATTAACAGCCTCATACTTATCCAGCTATCAAATATTAATTTCGATTCAAACACGTATCATCTTAAAAAATCTCACTCGGTACAAATTAAGTATCACATTATATCCATCGAATATGCTAATGTGAGTATAATGGGCTCCGAAACAATAAGAAACACAGTAATAGAATTCCAAGTACGTTCTAGCGAGCCGCCATCAATCATCCGAGATATCGAATATGATCTTATCTGAAATGGAACTCATCATTTATAGATCTGTCCGTCGCCAGCGCTGACCGAATGTTATTAATAGATTTTTATCTGGTCATCAAATGAATCTGGTAACGGTAATCTACCTCGTTTTGTCGGCTCCATAATATCGGTAACAAATTATTACTCTCTAACAAGCGAGCCGCATGCAGAGCAGGAAATTCAACTGACACTGGTTCGATCTGGCACGGTTGCCCACTCCGACTTTATTGACGACAACAAACATATTCTGAATACAAAATTCCATTCATAATAAATTCAGCGTCACCATAACGGCGAGAAAACCTCGGGAGATACATAAAATCAACACAAAGAACACATTGTTAGACAGTAATTCACCTATTTGTAAGCGGAGTGGCTTAATCAATAGGAATTCTTATAAACTTTCAAATTTTATGCGGCTTATCTGGTCAATAATGAAATGAAAGAAGCTTCTTCACATTGGACGATAAAAGCGCGTGTATCGCGTGGTCAGAGTAATTTGAGCTCTATTCTAAAACTTTAAGTTGTAAACTACCTAAACTGCGGTTGCATTAACGGATAATTTTCTTGTAAGTGACGATTTCGTAACGTTTTCGGCTATTTCGTGAGATGGGGGATTAGTAACATTGACTGTGACAATATTTACTTTAAATTGTACCTACCTACAAGTCCACGGTGTCATTGGCATCGTTTCATTTTTTTTTTTTTTTTTTTAGCACACAGCGCCATCTATCCCCACACTAAGCAAACGCTTGTGTCGTGGGTACTAGATAACGGATATAATACTTATATACTTTTATTATACGTACAAACGACCAGACTCAACACAAGTAATTATATATTTTTTTTAAATGCATAAATACTTGTGTCATGCGGGAATCGAACCCGCAACCCCTAGATTAGAAGGCAGAGCTACTACCAACTAAGCTAACAGGCCAGTCAAAATTAATAAAATAAGTAATATGTAAAAGTTCTTACATTTTTAAAGTTTATGTATGACTACATAAGATTGCTTCTGTATGTACCTTTTTTTTTCGTGGAGGAAATGCATTTACGCATCCCCGCACTCTCCCCGGGGGGGCAGCGGGGTATGTCGGGATCGGAGCTAATGGGACTCCACTACCGACTAAAACCTACCACGATGTCCCTTCACCTCGGCAAGGACGGGTTTCGCGGGCAAGCGAGCAATACTCCTCCGCAATCTTCTATATGTACCTACTACTATTCTGTACCTACAACTTCCATGATATCTTGTACCTATGTTCGTAATGCATAGTTGTACATCATACCAATTTTTTGTGGTCCGATAAATCGTACAAGGCTCGCGCTATGAAATCACGAGATGGAAGCGTAAGATAAATAAAAAAGCTTGTCAATATCATTATCCGGATACCAGCATGGACTTACTTAACAAGATTGTAGGCTTCGTGTTTAGATAATGACGGTATTTATTAGGTCGATATGTTCTATACGGCTGTAATCACCACTCGTATCTATTTGATGGACTATTGAATTGATTCTGTAGATATAATTGGTTACATAAACTTTTGGTTCTACAAAATGATAATTCGATTCAAATTTGACAGTTTGGAAACTATTATGAAATTTCAGGCAAAAGGTTTATCTGCGTAGGTAGATCGAAATTAAATTATGTTGAACGAATATTTTTATACTAAAAAAAAGTTTCTTTTTAAATCGGTTCATAAATAACGGAGCAATCGCGTAACATATCCACAAAAAAAACTTTCAGAAGACTTGATAAACTCCTTTTTTTGGAAGTCGGTTAAAAATAGTGAAATTTGTTCGCCTTGGTATGTAAAAATTGGGCAATGTTTATTTCTAGATAGTACTTTAAAACTCCGGCAACTATGGGCCTAGAGCTTTATCATATCAAGAAACAAAACATGTTTTTTTAACAAATTCTATTACAATGAAAGTTGTGAAACCTAATTTTCTAAAACAGACACAGTCCAATTAAAAGTTTTATAGTACCGATACTTTTTCAAAAATAACAAGCATCGGCTGTAGCACCTCTGTACTGTACCTTAAACTTAGTAAGAAAAACCTTGTCTCATTTTCAAGAATAAATATATTCATGAAAGCTTTCATGTTGACATTGAATTTGACATTTGGATGGTTAAAATGTTAAGGTGGGAGCCACAAGTGTCAGACAAAAGAAAAACGTGTGAGTAAAATATTGTTTAAATGATGTACCTACATAAAAATCTTATAAAATAATAACAGTTTCTTAATAAAGTTGTAATAATAGTTGTGTTTTGTGTTAGTTTAGTAAAACAGTGCAAGAGAGGATCGACGGGCTGGAGATAAGCAAGGACATTTAATTGTCGATTCTCTATTGTTTTAGGTAGGTACTTCATCACTTCATATTTTGTTAAAACTTAGTTAAATTACTTAATAAAACTCTATTGTTTTAGATGAATCACATTGTGTTATTGCTGCTCCGACACCCTCATCTTATATTCATATTCCGATAAAACAGTTCTACAAGCAATGAGTGTGGTCGGTTCCCACAAAAACAAAAATACAAACGTGAATTAACGAGTCCTTAGTTTCGATTGTCACGTATTGTAGTTGTCTTAATTTACATAACACTTATGGTCAACATTCTAACACCTATATGAATGCTATAGAATAACAAACTTCTATAAAGACTAGCATCTGTGCCCCTAAAAGAATAGTATATACAGAGTTAGTGATAAATAATGCATAGTATTTTGAAAGTTCACATAAACACATTATGAAGAAACAAAGTTTTTAACGCATATTTCCAAAATTGTTATAAAAAAAAAACAAGAGTTTTCAAATGTTTTTTTCGGTTTGAGGTAAGCCTCCTTAAAAAAAATATGCGTTATTCTTATATACCTACCAGTCAACATACATGTATGGAGTGAGAATTAAAATCTCATTAAATTCTTAAGATCTAACAATACAAGTTAAATAATTTACTCAGCAAGTCAAAAAACATAAGGCTATTAAGCATTCAGATACACGCCTCTCGATCTGACGAAGGCCAATACACAAATATATTCGGCAGGTGTCCGTATATTTACATACAATTTACAAAGACCCGTATTGTTGAGATATATATACAGAGATAGTAGGAATGTTCCCAAGAGGGTATACAACGGTAAGTGAAAACGAAGAGATTTTCTGGAAATTCTAAAACTTTGTTCTAAGTAAGCATACCTGCTTAATTGCCTATGAGATATTTTTAATCAAATAGTCTTTTATTTAAATTTCACTTAAATTGTTACTATTTTTTTACCTACAGGAAAAAAGAAGAGCAAACTTTTTGGGACTTCAGAAAAGTTGTCTAAATTGCTATAAAAATGTATTGCGTGCAAGAACACTTGAGAGAACTTTTACGACTTTTTTAGTAGCTCGATTTGTTCTCAAATTACCAGCGAATGTAAATAAGTAGATTTACTATCATTGCAGTCATTTGTTTATTGCGTTCGATCAAGTCATTTGTAGTAAGTAATCCAGTTAAAGTTGCACTAAGCACTATCAAAGTAGCGCCGGTCGAGATCGTAAACCGTTTATACGTTTCTAATACATACGTTATCGCTCCATCGCAAGACTTGCTCCACTAAACCAACGTAAACTAACCATCAAACAAGGCACATATAGTATAGAAACATAGTAAGCAGTTTTAGTAGCTTACTCGTAGAACACATAAGCTCTTTTCATTAACAAATGGCCCCGTATGAAAGTTCAGAGAAAACTTATTAAAACTTTATTTTAGGATTTCTCGAGGAATTCCTTAAAATGTTGCATGTGTGTGACAAATTCTCGGTAAAGTGTCATAATGGTTTTTAAGAAATGCGGTGGCTTTTTATATGTATTTTTGTCACCTTACGCTATTGTTAACTCACTTATGTCAAGGCTTTAATAAGTTAACATCAGAGTTAGAAATATTTTACAATGTACTTTTTGATGTAATTTATTATATTTGTTATAAAATAAATTTTCTTAGATACTATGCCCAGAAAACAAAGTATCTAAATTACAAATTGACAAGACTCGAAACTTTATTCGGTGCATCTGCGAAATGATGCAAATAGTTCCCTGGGTGCTTTGCAACTAGTTTGACATTGAGCACACAAATTTGAGTTCTAACGCGTTGACCTAACGTCTATAGTTAGTTAAACGTACGAGTAGTTCAAATTCTATTCTATGTAGTTACTAGTTATATGTATGTATAGGTATACAGCTTACGGTCTGTAATTTGCAGACGGATTCCACGGAAGTTCTAGTCAAATGCTGCGAACGCGCTGTCTAAACAACCACACATCGACTGATTAAAAGAGCAAGCCAGCTCAAATTGCACTACGTTTACTGTTTAACGTTTATTTTGCTGCCAAAGTACTGGTAGTTAAGGTTTTATCTAGTTTGGTACAAAATAGAAATGATTCGGAAACAAGTACTTTTGACTATTCCACATGCATATTAAAAGTTGGTACATAATACAGAGGCACTTCTATGTTTTGTATGCACTTTGATATCATATGACTTTCCAATGAGATTTACAAATTAAATCATAAATTCATTCTAGTGAAGTGCCTTCAGTATCTTTTGTGTAGAGGTAAACCCGATGATCCAAACCCCGACTATTAAATGTATAAAAATGAATAATAAATAATACATCATGAAAAAAGCCGACAAAATAATGAAATAAAAAAATATCAATAGCATAATAATCTTTTGTGTTCTGTAATGAACAATTTCACAAGTTGGTTTGAGTGGGGAGTGGACACCGACAGTTGTTACCTAGTTATTTCTCACTTCTTTGCTAGTTCATTGGAGAGCCAGTCCAAGCCTTCGTAGAGGCCTCGGCCTTGTGTTGCGCAGGTAGCTTGGATATGCCACTGAAAGGGAAAAATATAAGATTAATATTTTACAGGTATAATAATAGTTTCTGTATAGGTAGTGACTGCTCAATGCTTTACCAGTGCTGTACTGAGAAAAAATATTTATATTGGTGATAAATATATTATACAACTCATTGGTCTTCAAATCTAGTAAATCAAGGCAAGTATTTAAAAGAAAGAAAGAAGAAGTGTGTTATACACTGGGCAATAATGAAAAATAAAAGCTTTCTGGTCTACTACCCAATAACCATCAGTGATTTGTTATGTTATTGTAGAATAAAATAAAGGATGGATAAAGGAAGAAATTTTGTTATGGTTCACACTATACAACAGCAAACAAATAGTTAAGCTGATAAAGCTTCGCAGAAGTATGAAGGAGATTGTAGATTACAATATTGCTCAACATCAGGCAAGTTGTAGTAGTCACTAGTAAAAAATAAATAAAAAAGAGCAATTTCAAAAAAAGACAGATTAAGAGCCACTTTCACAGAGACTCTTAAAACATATTTTTGCTATTGTTTTCTATTAGAAATTTTTTACTGGGTAATTTGGTCACACGTCACAAAATTGCATTTAAAAGAAGGCCTAAGAGCTTAAATATATAGAAACATTAAAGTAACTATAAAATCATTGTAGTCATACTCACACGGCAATTTCTCATATTGTTAAGGTTTAGAGCATTTGTTAGCTCAGACGCTGTCATGGCATCGGGCATGTCTTGTTTGTTAGCAAGCACCAGTATCACTGCATCTTTTCTCAGCTAAAACATAATTAGGTGATTAAATTAACTACTATTACCAGCAGAGATAACACCATATCTGATTTATGATTACTAATATTAGATAGATGGATATTGTAACAGCAATCTTCAACTGTTGTTGATTTTATATGGCTTAGCAAAAATTGCCAAGTCAGTAAATAACAATGATTATGACAAAGTAGCATGTTCATTAGAAATTATAAGAGGCAATAAGCATCTTTATAGTATTAGTAACAATGTAATAAGTACTTACTTCAGATATTACCATGTTTGCCAACTCGTTTTCAGCTTCTGCTATTCTCTTTGTATCACTGGAATCTACTACGAAAATAAGTCCTTGTGTGTTTTGGTAATAGTGGCGCCAAAGTCGCCTGATCCTGTCCCGACCGCCGAAGTCCCACACCGTAAAACTAATGTTTTTGTACTCAACAGTCTCTACGTTGAAACTAGCCGTCGGGAGCGGGGTTACAATTTCACCTAACTTTAACTTGTAAAGTATAGTTGTTTTGCCGGCGGCATCGAGACCAACTGTAGACAACAGAGAAAATGTTCATATTTTAGCCAAGTTAAATGCAATAGAACCTCAGAATACTTCTGTATTCTGAGAATAGAACGCCATGAATATGAAATTCACGCCTACAAACGATGAGCTGTCATTGTCACGCACGATACTCACCCATTAGAATACGCATTTGTTTTTTGCCGAAAAGCTTAGTAAAAACACTTGATATTGTTAAACCCATGGTTATTTAGCTTTTAGATTACTTTAGGTGTAAAATTGTATCACCGAAACACTAATTATCCACCGAAAACATGGCAAAATTTACGAAATAAAATTGAAACAAAGTTCCGCCTGACGTGACACTGCGACATATTATAATACGTCAACGTCATTCCTATTCATATGAAATCAGCTGTCAAATTCAGTTTGTCTATGGCATGGACGTAATATTATTATTACGTCATAGAGAGGGATGAAATCATTGATCTCCATCACGTCATAGAGAGGGATGAAATCATTGATCTCCATCAGTAATGGAGGTCAGTGGATGAAATAAAAAATCCTTGTATTACGTCCATGGTCTATCAAATGGTAGGTCGTTGTTTGGTCGTTGTAGTGTAGTGCCTGCAAAATAGGGTCAAACGTAGAGAGACTCTCTCTACGGGGTCAAAGAATATTGATTATGCTCTAGTCGTTAAAGTTGCCAGTTCTGACGAGTTTAGTAAAGCATAAGTACCTAAGTAAGAATAAATTAATATGAGTTTATTTGTCAAGTGCTATGGTTGTTTTAATATAATAATAATAATAATAAATAATACCGAGACATTTCACACAGCGCCATCTAGCCCTATACTGCAAATATAAACCTCTAATTTTTTATACCCAAAGTTCTCTCTACAACTAGAGCCACACACAACAAACGTGTAATAATAGAAGTAGGTATAGGAAATGGTTAGTAAACAAAGCGAGCCGCTGCCACCGCGGGCGGGGGCTGCGCTGGCCACGATACTCGTGATGAGGCCTGCCTTCTGCACGAGGTGCGCTCTGGACGGAGATAGAGCGAGTAGCGGTTTGAATCTTTTCCACTAGCTACTCGGTTATGGAAAAATATCTTAAGTTTGTTTGTTTATAGTGATGTTATGAATGTTTTGAATTATGATGTGATTGCAGCTGTGGCCTGCTTTCTGCACTCAGTGGGATGTGTAGTAGCGGTATGAAAAAATAAACTCATTGACAATTTCGGCCGTAGAGACGGTTTGGCGCCAATTCGGAATAATGAGCAAAAATATGTCGACTTGCTTGATTTGACAAAAAGATGCTTTCACGAAGTCTCGTCGTATGTTGCAAAATAATAATAATAATATTAAAAACGTTTATTTGCAAACATGGGAATATACATACAAAACTTAAAGCTAGAACTATTATAATAGTAGGCAACTAATTAGTGTGCTATTCAAGATATTATTGAATGTTGGAGATTTATGTCCATTCACACTAGGTATTCCTGTGTTGTAAATGGAATTTTTACTACACAATTATTTTTTTACGTTATTTACAAGAGCCAGGAAGTTGTTGAAGGAACGAATGGAGCGAGTGATAGAATTGAACCACAGACTGCTAAAGTGATACCAGGTCATAGTGGAAATAATCTTTACTGACTGAGTGACCTGTTTGTTGAGTAAGTGTTAGATATAATATATGTATAGATATAATATATATATGACCGTATAAATGTGAAGATGAAGGTAATATATACATAAAATAATATTTATAAAGGTTACATATAGATACATAATATAATAAAAGTTATAACGGATATTACCCCTTTTTAATATGTATTTATTCGATTTGGGAAAGTTGACTTCGAACATTTTAGATTAGGATGCCCAGTAGCACTTTTTTTTTCTTTTTTGATGTTAATTTTGTTAATATAATAGTATCTATCATTTATCATGTAATTACACAAGTTTTGTCAAGAATACGTGAAACACATGTTGTCCAGATAGAGAATCAGGAAAAAAGTTGTGGATTCATATAAATCTGACTATATTCGAGATGAATTCTGAATAAAATTGTATGTGTGGCCTAGGCCAAAACATTAACGTGTTTAGATATAAATCATGCAAACGGTGTTACATTTCAGTAATTTTAATATGATAAGTAGGTAATGTATAGAATAAGTCGTTAACATGTGTAAACTGAATTTGGCAGTTTACATACTGTTAAATAATTTAAATGCAGGAAATCGTGAGAGGCGTTACTCTAAGCACTAAACTATCGTGACTTGCATAATAATGTGCTCAACATTCCGCCTCCGCTCAAGAGAGGCGGTCCGCCGTCAGTCGCGCCAAAACTTATGCTCACGTGAAGTTTTATATCCACCGCTGATATCTTCGTCGTTGCGCTCAGAATATCAATAAGCAACGCAAACTACAAATGAAATACTCAACTGTAAGCGAATCCCCTCGTTGTTCCTCAGAGGTGTTGTTTTAATAAATAGCTTTAGGGATCCCTGTTTAGTTTATAAATTGATTTTGTTTGATAACTTCCAACTCCCAGTTTGACTTACTAACTCGACTCCGTCACTTTCCGCTGAAATCAATATCGTTCTATCTTCAGTGTATTTGGTTCGACAAAATATTGAAAGCGTAGGTATTGAAAGCTTTTAATTTGAAGTTGAATCTTAAATATGTCGTTAATTTAAATAAAATGAAACCCACGTTCGTATTATCGGAGTTAGTTATCGTAGTGCTGTCCCTATTATATTCGGGGACGCTTTTATTGTGCTGTAAATATTTTATACGACGATAAGAGTCGAGTATAGATAAAACAAATTGATCGAGCTGTAGAGAGAAACTTTTTGAAGCATTAAGTGACAAGTGGGTGGAGGAGAGATTGTGCGAATGACGACGAGAACAGGCATTTAATATCTATGGAATGTAGATAGAGGCTTATTAGATAAACAATCATTTTGTTGTCTAAGAAGAAAGATAGTTACTGTAATAAGAATATAATGCTTTAAAATAGTAAAACTAGTAAATAAAGCAGAATATCATGTTAATAAATTTAACAGAAGTTATACATTCATAGTTGTGTACAATGCAACAGCTCTTTATTGGTTTTATTCAGTTTTTTTTTCACACATTTCGACTAAAGTTTACCATCCGGAGTAAATACTTGCTAATAACTTACTGGTTTATATAATCTAATTAAATCAAATGTCTAATAAACGTCTAATAACCAGCATGTACATCAACTGATCGTCTGCGAATAGTAATATACAATCCGCGATTAATAACGCGTAACGCAAGTTACATTACATATTAATAGCGTGCGTGCCCTCATATTGCTACAGTCTCGCATTCGCGTACACAAGCAAACAATATCAAATATCCAATATTGTCTTAACGTATTACATGAGCATAAAGCTCCAAAATCAATATAATCGTGTTTAACTAGCTGTGAGTGAACCTAATTTACTTGGATTTGCCTCTACATTAGTCCCTTTGGAACGTAGCCTAGAGCGGTACCTCCCCACGTATGCTGAACATAGCTGAATATTCAATTTTCCCCATATCTAAATATTAGACGCTCCCCTTCAGATGAGAATACACAGGACGGATTTTTATTAAGATTTAATTAAGTTCTCGCGTTGCATTAGGCGCGTGCGTAGAGATTAAGTAAAATCCACTGATACTTAAGCAAACCCGCCGCATTTTCTGTTAATAGAAAGCCGTATTATGTGCCTTAACCCTAATAGTATGTTATCGAGCATCTTATGTTTTATTCAGTGGAGATTAGCGCCGAGCGTCGTGCCCCGCGTGCCTGCTAGGATTTTTTCACCATTTATATCTGTACAAGTACGTAGATATTTCTTTGAAAGTAATTTTGTATTAAACTCGGCGGGGTTCCGACCTCAATTCTCGCTTGAAACAAAATCATTAAAATGTCTGATGTTGATTAATTAATACTAGAATTGATTTCGGGAGCGCTGCTCGCCATTCCAATTTATTTGTTTTGAGTTAAGATATACTGAATGAGCAATTTGATGGAAAGTTACTGTTTAATTATTGAAGATACCGAGGAGGGTTCAATTTGCCAAGAAATTGTGTGTCTGCATTATGATTTATTTGTTATTTGAATAATTCCGTGTTATTAGGTATTTGTTGAAAGATAGCTTAAAAGCAAACGTAATCAAAAGGGAGTACAGAAAGTACTCAGTTCGCTTATTCAAACAAAACAAAAGAAAGACTACCTATCGTAGAATATATTTTATCACGTTATTATGCAGAAAGTGATTGAAGGTACAGTTATATTAAAATATTTTTGTTTACTTTAAAATAATACGTAAATATTTTCTAAATCCGCTTTAACATGACTTTATTGCCCTATATGGTGCGCTACCATAAGGTTAATAAAGTTTTTATCTTTATCTTTTATCTTTTATTGAAATGTAGGACACAATTTCATCGAAACAATGTAGTTGTGGTTTGCGTCCATCAGTTTATTCGGATCAATGCTCTCTAGGCACAAATTGCCCTCTAATTTTGACGTAAAGCGTAACAATACAGGGTGAATTAAAAATGATGATTGTCTGTAATATTTTTGTGGAATTCGATTTGTTACAAAGCCGGCGCGATCCGGTCGGGGCGGCTCGAATCGAGGCTCGCCTGACGGGCAGCTGCAGAATGAAATTATGAGCATTTTTATTTCCCGGCGCGGCATACACCTGCCCGGCCCGACCGCGACTGACACCTACCCCATTATGCCGCTCGATCCTCGCATGCCTCGAAAAAATCCCAACAATAGATTCCCGATCGCAGCCGCATGAGAACTTATTATTAGCCCCTTTATAACGTGGGCCATTCATTTTTATACATCTTCATACAATCCTGACCATTAGCCGAGGCGTGTGGGCAGTGGGCTCGCAGCTAAATAAAACTATTGTTGCGCCTAACAATTCGTCCAAGTGAACATCTTCATGAGAGACTCGGCTCCATTGTTACCGCCGGCTGTGTCTCGCCCCGTAGCGACATTTTAGAGGGGAATTTATTGCCAATTTCAGGAAATGTTTACCGAAAGTGAGCGAATGGTAGACGACTGAATTACTTATTGTGATGAAATAAAGGAGGTCATATTGAAAGCGACCGTTGAATGACGGCGTTGTCAGCACAGACACTGTTTGATGATAATGATTTACGGCGACAAAATCACTATGCGACTTCGACGTTAATGTACGGCAAGATAAATGTGTCGACAGTTTCTTTGCGGAGGTCGTGAAAAATAGATGTCTTCATTTTAGTACAAAAGATAGGGAAGTATTGCTTTTTTACAGAAAGGTGTTTTGTGTGCCTAAATAAACATACTTGGTGAAAGAAAAGGAAGCAAAGAAGAACAAAGCTCGTGACTGTGAGAAACTTTTGATACGAGACGTCAAAACCTCATAACTGGAGGCGACCGCAGGTGCGAACAAAAACGTGCGACCGCAAGCATGCCGTCAGAACCACAGCCTCGTTCGCGAAGTAATCATCTCGGTGCATGTTGTTCTATATTTAGTACAAGACTGGATTAGTGGGCGCAAGGTGCAAGGTGTATCGACAGTACACGCGACACATAATGTCTTACAACTAAATTGCTACGTTACACAAACGACTTCCAAGAAAATCGTCGGAGTCGAGCACGCAACTTAATTAGTACATTGTATCCGAAACGTAGACGGCCATTACTCGAGCAGGGCGAGATTAAACACAGCCACGGAGTCGTCTCGTGTCCACGACGCCACTGCGTTAATGATTCAGAAGCGTCGTCGCCTTATTCGGGGGCGAAACTCAACCTTCCGGTTATGAGGCGGGTCACTCCAGGAGCAGCGACTTTGTTAGCCACGGCTCCTGTAATGACTCGCTTAATTCGAGATAATTACGCTCCCAGCAAACGCAAACGTGGGCCAGAGAATTTATCGAAACTAGTCTTCTCCGAGACGGGACGTGCCCCGCGATATTTCCTCTCCTGTACGTATAACTCAAGCACGCTCAGTGTAGGCTGCCTTTACCTCCCCTTAATAAGACATCGTAAATCAGCCGCTGGCTATAAAATCTAAGCTAAATGGTAGCTTCATTTGATTTTAAACTCGTACCTCAATTTGTATGCACAAGATGATGTAGCCACTTCCTTTGACGATGTTTAAATGTCCGTTCATATTTTAATAAACAACATCGTTTCTCGAAAATCACGTGCGCATCAGTCATCCTGTCCAAAATCGCTTCTCTTTAATCAGGAACAAGTGAGGCGGTTAATATTCGCGACTGGGTCGTCGCGGCACGACTGAAAGACATCCTGCCATTTTAATATTCCTTGCTTTACGAACGGTCTCGTGATGCGAAGCTTCCCCCTTTAGGGTATCCAACTTATTGTTTTTTCGTGTCGTTTAGACATTCTGTCTGTCAGTTTGGAATAATTCAGATTAAATACACCTACCGCGTCGCGGCCGCCCTGTGAATGTTAAGGAGTGGCGCCGCTCGCTCTCAGAATTGAAAACGAGTGCGGTTGATGTTTTGTTTTAATAAACTCACATATTTGCCTTCAAAGTGAGAGCTTTTATTTGATTTATTCCCTCCTAACGAGTTCCAGTTTAACGATGTGGGGTTGGCTTCGGTTCGGTAACGGCAAAAAGCGAAGCTCACTTTAATTTCAGAGCTTTCAGTGGAACAGCCGTTTATTAACCTTTACTGTTACAAAACATCGAGTGCTCGCTCATTCATTAGATGAAATTACAATTTATGGACCAATTTTATTACCAGGGACATGTTTTACGCTAAAATGGTTCTTTGTGAAATACCTTCGAACCCGTTGCGAAGACAAGAAAAGCCGGTACTTTATCACGGACTACTTATTCGAAACTATGAAATACGTCCGCGTAACTGCTCCACAGAAATATTACGTCTAGATCGTCGAGAATGTTCCGAGAGTAAAACGAATACCATGATCTAAAGATGTACGTATGCAGTATGCAGCTCGCAGAGGCCGGCCTATTGTTGGCGTGATAGCGCGCTGTTAATTCCCCGCAAACTGCTGCCTATCGCATCTATCTCTAAGCTATAATTACTCCTTGATAATTAGCCCATAAATTTACAGTTTTCGCTGCTGTATACCAGCACCTCATCGATATCATTTTATAGAAAATACCAATCACAGCTTGAAACAATTTATCGGCTGTCGTCATAATTTCATTATCGTTTCTGTTATCAGTGTATCGGCTATCAAAATTGCGAGAATCACGCTCGTGACTACCGATCCGTTCGTGACAAACGAGAATTATTACTATTTTTGTATCGTCGTGACCGCAGCGCGATATGTCGCCCGGAATGGTCGTGTGCCGTCCCTCTGGCAACATTTATTTTAATCTAGTCCTCTTTCACTTTGTTGCGGGACGCTAAAGCCCGAATTCATTCTTTATTTATACTTTTACACCTGCAAAGCCTAACGTTTCCAGCGTTCCTGGGAAATAAACCTCGGCTCGTGAATTATTTAGGCATTGATTGTGGCGCAGCGAGACGTTTATGATTAAGTAATTATACTTGTGTGAACTCGGTGCCAGCAAGTTTGACGCGTTATTTAATTAAGATGTATTGTACTACGTCGGGGCGTGACTTTGCTTTTAAAAACTGGATCCCGTTTCACATTTCCCATTAGGCATGCGCATTGCCTTCCGTAATTTAGATAATGTATCTTCATTATTGTTAGATAGGTAGCGTACATTAGTTTCACACAAAGTTCAGACAGCGAGCTATACCTCCGAATAATTTATCATCTACGAAACAGATCGTATCGTATCTTTTGTATTTGAGCTTTCTATTAAAACATAAAAGCTTCTCCTTAACAAACGCCTCAGAAGATTTAAGTATTTTAATCTTCGATCAATTGTTGATCGAAGATTTTAATAGTCGAATCCGTGATCCAAAAGTCGTTAAAATAGATCTAACCGCACAAAAAATCTATCGCATACAAAAAGCTTGGGAATTAAATTGTAGGCAAATATTGAGATGATAAAAAACAGGCCGTTATTCTGTGAATGGCGGATTTAGATACGGTCTTTATTGATTCGATGTTGTGATATCGCGATACCTATTAATTCGAAACAACAATGGTAAATCCCGTGGGCGCGCCATGTTTTCATCTCGCACTCAGCAGCTCTATATTGTTGTTTATAATTGATTTTTTATTCGTGGAACGGATTGTTCGATTTGCCATAAGCCCGACACGAAACGAACTTAAAAAGAGACGGCAAAATCCAATCTGAACTCTAAAGTAAACACCGCGAAAGACGGCCGAGACGAGCCGTAGACAGAAGAAAAACAAAACTCTGAAAACGATCAATGCTACCAAGGGGCGAACTCCGCAGAAAAATCAGAAAAGTAAAGAAAAAAGATAAATAATCCACAATAAATTACACCTGCTCGGATGAAATATAAAGCGAAGATATTGTTTTAAGAGAGTCTCCCGAGCGGGTGATTACGGCTCGGCAGCTAACCCAGACTTAAAATTCCAATAGTTTTTGCGCCAGTAAAAACTGATATTCCGTTCGGCCGCGTTCTGTCCGCCGTATATTGAGTTAATGTCGGCCGTGATTGTGAACCTGTCCACTTTAACCGGACGGGTGTGAGCGAGACGAAGCTTTGTTTCACCGGGGTTGGCTCGAATCGCATTTTATGGTAAGTTGGCGGGCGGCAGGTGTAGCGATGCACCTGCGGCGCGGCCGGCCGAGATCGCATCGCAAGGACGTCGAACCCGCTCTCCGCTCCCGCGACCACCACCCGAGCCCGTAGATAACGCACTCCACATAATTCTGAACAGAATACTACATAAATTAACTAATGATATGTGGTGAAGGAACGAGACCGGGATAAGGACCCGGCAAGCGCTTTACATCGCCAGATACGCGGCTGAGATAATGAAAATCGCGTCTGCGGTGTCCGTGTTGTGGAGAGAAATGCAAAATTGTATCTGTCCGAAGTATCGCAATGGATAAATGGTGTTGGTTTAAGGTAGGCGAGATCCAGAATGTGATTGTATGGGCCATGTTCGCTCCTATTTATAACATTACGAAGATAAGTGGGGCTTGATAAAATGTAGAATGTAGCGACGATTTGCGTCGAAAGAACATTTCTGAACGAGCTTTTGCCGTTTTAATCTTGAGTTACAAAGTTATGCACAAGTTTCAACACACCTCGGTCATACAGATGGAGTTTGCATTTATTTTATTTTTATTAAACAATGCGGGAAGTAGAAAGTTGAAAATAAATATACAGAAAAACTCCCAGTGAGTTCATCTAATACCTACATTAGATGAACTCACTGGGAGTTTTTCTGTTAAATTTGATTGCAGCAAAACTAAGAGATTTTGTGAATTGAGGTTTACGTTTAGCTGCTAAAAGTCACAAAAACTGTCTTACCTTACTTGTAATTTTTTTTCCACTTACATAAAGTATCGTACACGAATACGTCATACTATTTGAAAATGTATTTAATTTATTTTACATCAATATATTGTTAACTTTATGAGAGTTGAATTTACATCGAATAGAATAAAGGTTTATAAAATTAGTTTCGATGTTGTTTATGTACTCGTATAATAAACGTGGAACATCTGTTTTGGGCAAGCTCTTTGAAAATTTTCTCTAATTCGAAACTTATTAAGTTAAAATACTACCACTACAAACTTAGTATGAATTGTCTGCGAAGTTTTATGAGTGTACATTGGGTATTCTTAGTCGAACTATCATTGGAAAAGTTGTAAGCAAACACTGGAGACTTTGGAATACCAACGCACTATGTAAACTTCAAGTTTTGATAAGTACCTGCTTGAGAAACTTAATTAAAGTAAACTATAGTGAGATATACATATATAAAAGTAGCCAAATAATGTTATTTTCAGACCACTGCAATTAAAATAAGACACCCCTTTGTTGTGGCAAATATTGTTAAAATATTATTATGTCTTATATTGTTACCTTTCTTATATTGTATACCTTTAAATTTTTAAATAAAGATGGTCTTGTGCTCATATATTACTTGAAAAATAGGTTTTTCGGTATGTATACTTCCGTTTCAACATTGATAAAAACCTAGGCATCAGCTGTTGCCAAAAACACAAAAAAACATGTTTAAATACTACATACTAATGTAACAGTAATTGAAGCAAATATTGGGCAATCATCAAAGATATTAAATTAATAGTAAATGTTGAACAATAGCATTTAATTACTGAGCTAACACACTTATTCTACTGTAAATTAGGTTTATGTTATGAATAGCAATGTTATACTAAAGCTTGCTAAATTAGTATATATTTAATGGATTGTTTTAATGTAGACTAAGCATAATTTTGTAGTAAAAATTATTTATAAAAGAGAATATCAAAAGTTTATAAATAAGCCTTTGCTTGTTAAACGAACGAATGTGTTATGATTATGCATTACTAGGATAAAATGTACACTAGTGACTGTATGTAGATATAAAAATTATTGAATAAAGATATTTTGAAATTGAAATTGAAATTAACACACTTATTACAATGTATATTTTTATTATTCATACTAAAGCTCACCGTACGTTGAATTTCACATGTGTTTCGAATACGTAGAGAGAGGATTACCTGAAATGTAATTTAGGTTTATTAGTAAAACAGATTTGTGTCAAATTTGTAACTATCAAATCAACTAGGTTTGTACAGATAAGTACACAAAAAATGATGTATGTTAGTAATATATAAATTTAAAGCTATGTGTGGTATTCCAAAGCCTTTAGACAATACCTACTTCCTAGTTTCATTAATGACATGTAAATTCTACGTGTTAATAGGCCTGACTGGACTGTTAGCTTAGTTGGTAGTGGCTCTGCCTTCTAATCTAGAGGTCGCGAGTTCGATTCCCGCATGACACAAGTATTTATGTGTTCTTGTGTTGAGCCTGGTTGTCTGTATGTATAATAAGTATGTATTTACAAAAGAAAAGTATATAAGTATTATATCCGTTATCTAGTACCCGCGACACAAGCGTTTGCTTAGTGTGGGGCTAGATGGCGCTGTGTGCAATGTCTTGCTTCTATAAAATTAGAGTTTATTCAGAAAAAAAAGCAACGTTCATTCACAATCCTTTCCAATTCAATCCTTTATCCTCAATCCTTTCCACAATTCTTTAATACTTTATATGAAATTAATTCAATTCATATAAAGTATTGAAATAAGTGTCGATATTGAATGGTAACAAAAATATGCATACACCATAGGTACTTAATAACCACACGAAAATAAATTAATAATTTGACCAAAATCGACTGTATTGCGCGTCGGAAACAATACGTGGATTAATAATAACCTTTTAATTATCTTACCGGTACTTGTTAACCGGTAACCGGCACATATAAATCCGGTACAGTTCGCCATATCCGGGCATCGGAAGAGGCGAGTTTCGTCCGGATATTGAATATTGATCGCACACCCTTAACAGTGATGTATCGATGTTGGCCCTTGGGGGTAAAGGGATATTTAGCTATCATTCAATTGCGGAGAAAAAACAATAACCGGGTATTGTCGTGGAGAATGATCGAAAGGCGGTTAGCGTTTACGGGTTAACTTTGTTTTTTGGTGTCAGGATGATCATGATCGATTATGTAGCAAGATTGTAAAGGTTGTTTATATTGTTTTTATTTCACATGTTTTTAAGCAATGTATTATTTGTACGAATTGTTTAAAAGATATTTAAAACAATTTTGCTGATACCCTAAGATTTTTTATTACCTTAAAGCCTAAGCATCTGAATCTCCCACATTCTAGGAATGCTAGCCATAAACTATTAAAATATAGTTTGGTAAGTAGGAGCATGCTACGCCTGCGAAGATAACTTATTCAGCCGGCCGTGTTCTGCCTTCTATCCCCTATGTATACGTGAGATGTATACTAACATATACGAGGCGGCTTGGGACAAGTTTGTGGCACCCGGTTCCAGCCAATGTTTTTTCTATAAATATTTTATATTAATGACGCGGCGGTTAAGCAAGATGCAGACTACACCTGCCTTGTTGATTACGAACCGACGGGATGCCAATAGAATTGAATGGTGTTTAGCCTTTATATGGTGAGTGGAAAGCCGTTTTAGTAATGTAAGCAATGTCGCCGTGATAATGCCCTGTTTATTATGGTAGGGATTTAATTAGCCTTTCATTATACGGGTCGATAAGGGCTCAGAGAGGAATTGAATACGTTTTTGTAATAGTTTAAGGCTAAACGCTACAGGATTGAAATATTTTGTAATTAAGTTAGTTAATCGGATACCACTGATGAGCCAAATGATGAAGTGATCATAAATCTTAATATACGTGTATTTGTATATGTACATATGTAAATGCCAACCCCTTTTACTGGCCTACACAGCAAGCGTGAAAAAGTGGTCAGAAAGGGACACGTCCAAGTTAGTCCCAATTAAATAATTAAAACAGCCAAAGTACGCGCAAACTCTCAAACGTAACACCTGACACGGTAGAGCTGCCGTTTGAAACGTAAAATATCCCGCCAGTGTTCCAAACCACGACACCCGGCGACTGGAAAAGTAAAATGTTTATGAATGTAAGAAGAAAGTTCTCGAAAGTTGGAGCTCAGTCGAGCCCGGGGATAACACGACAACTGCGTTAGGTCAACCGCCTCCTAGCGGCGATAATGGAATAAAATTGTGGACCTTTCACGGGGATTAAATTCAGATCGGAGGAATAATCCTATCAGTCAATAAGTGGCGACGCGCGGTTTAGAGCTCCGCCGAGTCACTTAGCTTGGAATTAATAGTTGAATACCGCACCGACACTGCAATTTCACAGGATTTGGGGATGAGCGCTTATATTTAAATCCGCAAATGGGGATAACGGTTACTAATGAATGGTTGCCAATTTATATTAGAGTCAAAAGCTTTTTTACTAGCTCAAGGTTTTAAGCAAAGTTCTACAGTTATAAAAGACTCGAGACAAAAGTCTTTTCATAAATAAAATGATCATCTTTAATCCTGAGTCATTCATGGAAAAATATGTAAATAGCAAAACTCGCTAAACATAAATTAAGAAAAGAGTTTCGTCTTTTAGATTCAACATTCTATTTCCTATGCCAATATTTATTCTTAGCCTAGCCGTTTTGTATTCAAAGATTTAACCTAGATTTCTCCGAAGCAGTTCTTCGTAAACTTTTGTTAAGACTTTCAGCCGATCAGCGATAAGCTGTGATAAGTGCAGGTGAATAAAAACTTTTAGATTTTAAAAGAGCTGTTTACAAGGCAGATTTATAAGGTTCATAAATAGTGCTTCTTTCAGAAATAGTACTTTGTAATCTATACTATAATATTATAAAGCTGAAGAGTTTGTTTGTTTGTTTGTTTGAACGCGCTAATCTCAGGAACTACTGGTGCGAATTGAAAAATTATTTTTGTGTTGAATGGACCATTCATCGAGGAAGGCTTTAGGCTATTTAATATCACGCTGCAACTAATAGGAGCGAAGAAACAATGGAAAATGTGGAAAAAACGGGGAAAATTATTCATCTTTGAGAGCTTCTGTTGCGTGCGCCGCACAAAATGGTTCAAGATATCAAAAAAATATGTATGAAAGAATTAATGCCCAAAATAACTTTTCCACGCGGACCAAGTCGCGAGCACAGCTAGTGTTTAAATATAAACTTTCACGTTAGATTTAAGAAATAAGGTGGTCTATTACGTTATTAAGTGATTAGTCTGAGTTATTTTAAGTAAGTTAGCGTGATCGTCATCATTTTGTACCGGTAATCCAGCTAATATTACTGAAGTCCATCGGAGGTGCTATAACACTCACAAACGTTGATCCTTCAAACGTTAAACACAATTTTCTCCATCATCCAAGCGTGGGTGCTACGTGAGAAAATTCCGAGATCTAAAAGCAATATATCAAACTTCACATAACCGCGTGCAATCTAGAACAGCTCTGTATAAATCAAATGGTTATTAAATGAAGCTAACCTGTGATTATTCCACGAAAAAAGAACGTTAGGAGGTAATCCACGCGAATATAGCTTGGGGCTGACTCATAGATAACTTCGGAGCCGTAATGAAAAAAAAATGATTCTGACGGTCCAATTAATGGGAAATATCGACAAATATAAACATGGGGCTATTTATTTTAACCACACCTGGTGAATATAGCCTCGGGCGCGTTCGAGGCGGTTTGCTCTACTTGTGAGAGCTAACCTTTGGGAATTCAACGTACGAATTACGATCGCTTATGTGAGCTATGTACCGGTTATTAGGTCATATTTATTGGCAACAATCGGTTTTATACAACGTATGTATAGTATAAGTTAGTCATTAAGTTCTGTTCGATATTGTAGTTTATGGAAACAAATATTTTGTTGTCCGTTATAACCGGACCGTAGTTTGTCTTTTTCAACGGCGCTTTTTAGTTTTTTAGACATTTTTAAACAAAATTTAATGGTTACCATCCAGTTCCAATTTTAAACCCGTTTTTGGAATATCAGAATATTCTGAATAATGTTCGTTTCAATCAATTTGTAGTTATATTTTCTACTTCGAAACACGTTTCCAAGTGCTTTCAAGTTTACAACGAATTTTATTGTACCCTAATTGGAGTGATAGTGGTGCCTATAAATTTGTTGATGAAGCTCGAAAATTGTACGTAAATTATGATTTTAATTACGAACTCTGATGAACGTTTCGTTTGATTTCTCGAAAGTGTAAACGCATGATATTTTGTAATATGTACCAGCAGTTAATCGTATTTGATTTTATATTGAAATCAATTATTTGTGGAAGCAAATTAAAAAAAAACAAATATCTGTTATTGATATTTGACCAATTGGTTATTTTTAATTTGCTTACGTTTTACCACGAAAGTTTGTTTAAATATATGTAACTAGTGGGTGCTCGCGGCTACGCTCGCATTAAGAAGTAAAACTTGCACCCTATTTCACCCCTTTAAAAGTGGTATTTCCAAAAATAATTTCTTAGCGGATGCCTACGTCATAACATCTACCTGCATGCCAAATTTCAGCCCGATCCGTCCAGTGGTTTGGGCTGTGCGTTGATAGATCAATATATCAGTCAGTCAATCACCTTTGAGTTTTATATGTATATTTAGATTACAAAGTAAAATATCAATCAACTACATTAATCTAAATATTATGCAATAAGAAAAAATAAGCATCATATAAAATAAGGTACACCGTCATCAAATTTATACATTTAGGCACCAATCCTTCCATAAACAAAATTCCAAACCAGTTTTACGATCGGATGCCTATTGCTACTTATTTACCATCGTTTTTCATCTTTTTTCATAGATGAGACGATATCGAGCAGGGCGGTCTGTAGATCAATTTACTGACTCGACATCACAACCTATAAAAGTCTCATTGGTCAAGAAAAAAAACATTTTAATTATGCAAAGAAAATTCAACACATAACATGCAAAATGAATACATAATAAAAATAAATAAATAATATAATAAATATTCCGGGACATTGCACACAGCGCCATCTAGCCCCACACTAAGCAAACGCTTGTGTCGTGGGTACTAGATAACGGATATAATACTTATATACTTTTTTTTTGTAAATACGTACTTATTATACATACAAACGACCAGACACAACACAAGTAATTATACATTTTTAAAGTTACATAAATACTTGTGTCAGGCGGGAATCGAACCCGCGGCCTCTAGATTAGAAGGCAGAGCCACTACCAACTAAGCTAAAAGGCCAGCCTAATAATAGACAATGATTCGGCATATTGAATATGTCGCCTGATATACTAAATCACATAATATTGAATTGCGGCAGCTTTGTTTGATCACTACTTTAATTTCAGTACCGGTATACCGGAGCATACTAATTTATGCATCATACCCTATTTTTTTTACCTGGTAATGAAATACCTGAATGTCAACTATGAATGACCTCGGCTCGTGCCGAGTGACAGATTTAGATCCTGATTTGGCCACACTTGACATATAGTTGACGGAATGACATATACACAGAATTGATAGATTTAGTTACGAGTCTCTGAGTTATATTATCTTTGATCAGTGTTTACAACCGGGTGGTCATCAAAGTCGCCCGCGCGCTCCAACTAATTGGTGGTAATGGTACACTTATAAACCATCTTACCACGGTTTATTGGTACTGGAAAGTATTATTACCCTACACATGTATGGAATTGGAATGATAAATATTTATTACGAGAATAATTAGATTACTATCGGCGGATACTCTCCCTGATGGAAAGTATTTTTGGGTGTATTTTGATGGAGTTATGTTTATGGCCTATTTGATTGCTCTAACTTTGATGAACGGACGTTGAAACGTGCCTTGATAGGTGGTTTGAAAACTGTCAATGTCACAGTTCCCCACAGTCTTATTAAACTTGCTTAGTTTTTGCTTTGATGTACCTACCTTATTTTAAAAATTGGCTTACTAAATAAATCTGAAAACACTAGAATGCTCTCGTTATCAATATTATAAAAAACATAAGTTCAATTTTCTTGTGTGTACTTGTAGCAATTTAAAAATTGCTTGTTACAATTTGGCAATTAGAAAATTCGAGTATCTATGTATTCTACTGTAGTATTTTATTATATATCTAATGTTATTCTATCAACATTATTAAACACGACCAATACACGGTAGTGCGTTTTCTATAGCTGTCATGTATACCTCACAATGACATTAGGTGCTTTGACTTTGTCCAAAATTCGATAGTACCAATATCAAAGCCCGGCTACATCTTCATTGGAGGAGCTGGCAAAGTAAATTTTGCTACAGCTTGTAGCCACATAGTAGACATGTACCTACAAAATACAAACAGCAAGTTTTAGCACTTATGTTTGAAGTAACGGCACCAAAGTCAACTCACAACAAACTCCACTACTTTTTCAATTAAAATTTACTGCAAACGAATGTTGGTGAAAACTTTGTCGATAAGTTAACAAACATTACTTAGTAAAACATTAATGAACTGAACATTGGGAAAGTTAATTAAAATAGCCAATGCTGTAAATTCATCGGAACAGTGTTCTGAAGAAAATAGTTACTTTGTGTATATTTAGCAATTAATAAGTTACATACAATTTAACTTTGCCAATCGATGAACGAATATCAACATTTATTTATGTACTTACTTGTAACATAGAAAAAAAAACACAAAACACATTAATTTGAACTTTCTTTGAATTATTATGTATTATACATAATAATTTACTTGGCAAATTATAAAGTCAGTGGAATACCTGCAACTTTACTATGGGTGATACCTCTACTAGTAAAGTTCTTGGAAGAATTTTATCAATTGGTTCAAAATTTATTTGCGGAAATAAACCAGCATATGTTACTATCAGTTATATTTTTGAGGCACAAAAGATTTTCTTGGCACGTTTGATATAAAAATTATGTTTTTTTATTAGAACACGCAGTATAATCATTATTTAGTACATCTATAGTAACGCTTTGTTTCCACAAATCATGAACAAAAACGTTCTACTCTAAAGATGAAAGGAACGTTTCACATTATGGCTATTAACGAAAGCCTTTCATCCAAAGAAGAATTGATCAAAATCTCTTCAACTGCGAGGAAAAGCTGCAAAACTTTAAGTTGGCGGAGGTCTAATTTCTTCATATAATGTACATACATACATATGTATGTACATAGGTATATTATATTGGCGCACGTTCAAAGGATTTTCTTGAGAAGTAACGTTGGCAAAATAGGAATTCCAGTCATGCCTGATCCGGAACAGGCTGACCGGCAAACTAACGTTATATCCCAATAAAGAAAACGTAAAGGGTAATGTTTCTAGTGGAATTACAGCCTTTACAAGATTCAGCCGGTCAGGACGTTTTTATTTCTTTTTTAATGCTCTTTGTTCTTTTATTCTGCAGTGAGAAAGAAAAAAACTGAAACGTACATACATTAGGTACTTCGTATATTAATATACATAATATGCTCTTTACATAACATCATCATCATCAGCCTAATGGGACCCACTGCAGGGTATAGGCTTGACATAACATTGGTCGATATTGATAAAATAGTATGTGATAGGGTCGGATGTTTTTAATTAACAGCCAAACTTGTCTGCCGGAAGCGATTATGCAGCGAGTAATTGTAAGTTTTGTCGAAGAATTCAGGATAAGATTTCGTCTAAAATTTTGGAATTCATTGAATATTATTTTAATCCGGCACAGTATAAACAACGAAGACTTTTAAAATTTTGGGATTCTTTATATATACCTATATGATATTAATCCAGATCGTTATAAAAAAACTGGATGGAAAAAATGGAGATTAAATGGACGTTGTTTTTAATAGGCTTATGTTTAACACAGCCTGCCTCATGTTAAGCACCAAAACTTAATAATAAAATACTCGATATGTTCAACCTATACTTCTTCTTTAATACACAAACTACACTTAGCATAATTTTCTCAGAAACCGTTATCTCAGTCTGATTAACAAGATTATTCCAAACATTTTTCCTACAACAAAGTTACAATCCCAAAGTTTTCCCAATTATTTGTATCCACGCAACATGCAAAACAAAACACGGTAACTTGGTGAATTATTATTTTTTTACGCAAGAAATAACGAGACAAAATAAAGGAAAAAGAGATAAAAAATAAAAATGACCTTTAGGAATGGCTAATTTATTTTGACAAAGGTATCCTGTTGTCCCCGCCAACGTTATGGGACGAACAGCCAGGAATGAATAATTTTATTTCCATCAAGTAGGAAAATACCATTTACGAGTACTCTATACATAGGTGTATAGATTTATACGAGATAGATATAATGTACATACATATACCTATTGTGTACTTACTATATTTTTTTACAAAACAATTCATAGTCAGGCGTCTAACTACCGCAAAATGGTAGTTAGACGTCTGACTATGAAGCCTGAAGAAATATCCACAAAAGCGACATTGTGGTTGAAACAAAATTAACTGTAACGATATCGATCAACGAAGAAATGATTGTTTTTGTCAGTTTCATACTACTTTTTCTACTTTTCTTCCATGTTCTCTAAAAAACCAAATGGAATATTTCCTGCTAAGCCTCGCCTATAAATCATTTATCTCTAATACATCGTATAAAGAAACTGCATATTTCTTTGAATGGATGGGAAGTGTCGCCTTACGTCCGGATATCAAATAACTCGGTCCATTCTTTAAGCTGATCTTTTGTTGAAGTTTGTTCATATTTTATCATTCACTTGAATGTTGCTCCATATTTTTTGTTTCATTAGTTGTTTGATCTATGGATCTTTTAGATGCAATTCCTAAGAAGTAACGGAAGTATTTTGAATATAGAGTAGTTGCTTAATATTAAGGAATTAAATGAAAAACCTATCAGCCCTTTTCCAAAACAATACACGTATCTTACAAACCAGATATAACGATTTTATCATAGCCTAGAAAAGCATCTAAGCCCTATTCAAAGAGAAAACGTACTCGTATGATCCCATTGTGGAATAACTATATGCAAATAAGAGACATCGGAGCATAAAGTCAATCTAAACAAAATCCAGTCCAGTTAACATACGAGGAAAAACGATAAGGGAACGAGAAAAAGATACGTTCTCAGTACATTTATCTGTGAATAGCAATATATCATCAGCAAGCAGTTCCAACATTTATAGGCCTAATAAATTAATGTCAAACTCATGTATACAGTGCGTATCAAATTCTTATCTATACTCTTGAATGCGTAATGCGAGAACCGTGTGTTATCTTCAGCGTTCTATAAACTTTAATTTATACAAACTTAATGAAATTAGTGATTCCCGTTGAGATGAAAATCGAGGGCCATAACCTCTGCAGTAAATTTAATCTCGAATCTGTGATGGAAATTAATACGAGGAACTTTACTCACGAAATATCGTTTTATTAGTACTTTTTAAAAAGGGCTAATTTAAGATAAGAGTTTTTATTTGCTTTGAGGAAATTGACGCTCGGGTTCTAACTGGCCCTCGTTGTTTTACGACTCAGTTGCGTAATGATTTGATTTTAGGCTGAAAATGCAGGAAATAAATATTTTTACATGTCTCATAATTAAATGTGGACTTACCAAATTATGTTTTAATATTGGTACGAATGTAGGTACATGCTAAATCAAATTTAGATAATGGTTTATAAGCTAAAAAAATAAACAAATGCTGATTTACGCATATGATGGTTTACGCATATCACATAAAAGTTCATATTCGTTTACAAAAAAAAGCAAAAAATCTAAATCAATCTACTCATTCTAATATCAATAAACCGTTTGTTTATAAAATCTCAAACACACAAACATAAAATACATATGAAGCCGACGCCACGACGCAATGTTCGTTGAGCGTAAAATTTTAATTAAATTGGCATATTAACTGTAAATTATATTAATTAACAATTACATTATTTTAAACGTTATTATATTTTAATGTTAAGCAGCTTTCCTGTTTAAGCGCTTTACTGTTAAAATCATAATTGAATATAAAACTTTGCAAGTGTTTTGTAAAAATAAAAATTGGTAGATACAAACACTGCATACGTGGAATTTACTACTACAAGACAGCAATAAAATATGAATGATAAATGTAATAATAACACAATAAAGCTAATTGTACATTTTTTAAATTATCCTCAAATATGCTAACCTCGGCCGAGGTTACATATTTGAGACTTTTGGAGTCGAGACTTTGGGGCCGTGGGGTCCGAGAGCCCATACTATTTTCCAAAACCTCTCGGAGCGCTTGGTTGACGCGACACATGACTTTTTCTGGCTCAACGTATCAGCATTGCTATCCAGCGTGGTAATGCGGCTAGTATGCTGGGCACGCTGCCCTTTGGTAGTGGGCTGGAGCACTTAGATTATCTTTAGGCTTTTCAAAAGATTTTCTAAGTGCCCCTTTTCTGTAGTAGTTAGAAGTAGTATGTTTAGTTTTTCTTCCCTTGTTTTTATATTTTATTAAAGTGACTTTTGATAAAAATAACTAATTGTTTTTAACAGGCATATTACAGTGGTTTGTTTGCACTTAAACTGCAATTCTGTTGGCTTAAAAAGAACGAGAACTCCGTTGCAACTGTCACAAACAAAGCAATGAACTAACGGAATCACAATACGAATATTGTTTCTTTTTACTAGAGCCCGCATTGTTATTGACTTAAAAATATAGTAAAATCTTTATTAAATTACTTGATCAATATATGACTAAGCAAGCAAGTTTAAAATATAAAGCTATCTTCTCATTAAAATTAGTAGACGAATTTGCAAGATGTTATTGTTACACGAAACAATAAAAACAATCCATCAATATGTTATTAACAAATACAGCAAGCTCAACATAAACAAAAGCTCAACTCACCAACCTTAAATCCACACAGAAAAGCGCGCTAAACCTCAAAGTGTTCACGGCGTCTCGAAGCACAGAAAATGTTCACAGGACATCCACTATAGCAAACGCAATTGAAAATCCAGTTTATTCACAGGACACTGTATTTTCCGAGTTTGTTTTATGTAAATGTTATCGTGAAGTTGGGGAGGAAGGACGCGTGCGCTCCACTCGGTGGCTCGGCGTGGACTGCCGGCGGCCGGCGAATGTGAGACCTTTTCTAAATATACACCCCCCGCAACCCTATGTTGTCAGTATGTTGGGTGCGAGATACCGTGCACTTTTCTATGCATGTTGCAGATTTTCATATCGTTCATTGTTGAAATGAAGGGTGGTATATGTTATTGTTTACTTTTATATTATGTATGTAATATAATTTTCCAATTAAATAATGTAATGATTGGAAACCAAACAGGCCAAATTTATGATATCTTTGTTGGTTATGGCTGTACTTCGATAAATTAAACTATAGCCAACCAGTTAATGTGAGAGGTTTTATAAATATACACCCCCGCAACTCCATATTGGCAGTTTTTGGGTGCAAGATACTATGCACTTTTCTATACATTTTGCAAGTTTTCATATTATTTATTGATTATTTAGCACGATGTTAAAATAAGATATTTATCTGGTGATATAAGTTCATATGTGACTAATGTAATTCATTTTTTTTTTTTATGAAATAATTCTCTTTTTCGTTGTTACAACCGAATAAAATTACTTGAAATTGAAGCAAAACCGTAAAAGCTGTAAGCCGGATGATGATCCAACTTGGAGCATTTACATACATAAATACACGTTTCTTTGTGCTAGTGTTCTTATGTTATTGGTGTTCAATAAAGTATTTTGATTTGATTTGACACGTGTCATATTAAATAATTATCATTACCCTACTTTTAACAGTAAAATTAAAAGCACTATAAATTTATCGAAAGCTCTATATAAAATTTTACATGTCTATAAAAAATCTCATAAGCTCTCAATGCTGTCAAAAGATGTTCTTGCCAGTAACGCGTGCAACTTTATTGAATTAAGTTTAAGGTTGTTCGGTAAAAGGGCGGAGATGGTACGTATATATGAAAAGGGGCGGGTTGTTAGATAAATATGTTGACGTGTACTTTGATTAAAAGTGTTCGGAGAAACATGGTATAGAATTTCTGTTGTTAAACTTTCATGCTTTGAGTAAGCGTTTTGTGCAGTTATGCAGCTGCAGTAATGATATTGTTATGCTAAACGTGTAAAATGTAATAATGTATATTCGGTTACCAAAGTAAAGTACACATACAGTGATCATAACAAGTAAGTAATTACAAGTAATTTAAAAAAAATATATAAGACTAGCTGTGCCAGCGAGTTAGTCCGCATGGAATAGTTAATACCATAAAAACGGTTCTAGTGAGTTAATCTTAAAAGATAGACATATACTGTTGTAGACATTTTGTTAGATCATTTCAAGAGAAATAATTCTTTCATACATATTTTTTTGATATCTTGAACCGTTTTCGCAGCACACGCAACGGAAGCCCTCAAAGATGAATAATTTTCCCCGTTTTTTTTCACATTTTCCATTATTTCTATTAGTTGCAGCGTGATGTTATATAGCCTAAAGCCTTCCTCGATAAATGGTCTATCCAACACAATAAGAATTTTTCAATTCGCACCAGTAGTTCCTGAGATTAGCGCGTTCAAACAAACAAACAAACTCTTCAGCTTTATAATATTAGTATAGATATGTGTTGAATTTAAAGAAAACTCTACTTCTACACCATTATTTTTAAAACATTACATGCATCAGTAACTAATCACTCTGATAAAATGTACGTGTGTAAAACTTTACTACTATATATGTATGAGTAGGTACATTCAAATGTCAAGAGATTTCACTTTCTATTTTGTTAGCACATAAAACGTCTGAACCCTACAATTTAGTCCATAATAGCAAGTTTGTACATCATTAAATATTTTTTTCTGTAGATGCAGACACCTTAACTGTATTACCAACATTTATTAAACAAATACACGACATCACACATTCATAGCATGTAAGTTTAGTAAGTAAATAGGTTTAAAGTTTTGTGTGTGTCTCAATAAATATATTTTCTTTCTTTCTTTCTTTTCTTTCAAATACACAAGGTTGAGTTAAAAAACTCGTAACTTCAGAAACATCAATTGTGTGCATTGCAATGTCTGAAAAGCTGGCGATTTTATTTCTGTAAAAAGGCGAGATAAGCTACAACCTTTATGTTTATTTGGCTGCAAACAATTCGCATTAAAATGGTTAATCTTCGGCCATTTTTGTTCTACGCTCGTAGAGCTGCGTAGCATTTCGTAGCAGGTCAATGGCCTCGAATGGCTACGAACTCAAATTTTCTTGCCAATACTCATATTGAAACTTTTCAGTGTAATTTTTGCAATATTTGCAGAAACATACTGAGTGAAATAGCATTTTCGCAATCATTTCATTCTAAATTATTCTAAATTAGCGTTTAAAATAATATGTTCGTACATAATGTCTATAAAAAATCTATTTGGTTGTGTAATATGTTAATACAAAATAATATAGCTGCGATATCTCAAAATAAATTTCTATGAATATTTTATGAAATATATTATGTACTGTAATAAATATTATTTCAGAGAATATTGGCCGAACATCTGCAAAATTAATCAAGTATGTCATTATTAATTAATACTTTCTGAAAGCCCGAAATATAACATATATATTGCATTAAATGACAATGTATATATATATTTTTTTAATCTAAAATACGAGTATTTATTTAATAAAAACTTAGAAAACAAATTTTACTAAATAAAAATAAAAACTTAACTAACTTATAAACTAAAACTTAAAACACTAATAAATTTATCACAACCCATTTTCCATCTTCATAATCCGTAAAGGAACTTAAATAGTATTATAAAACTTATTTTTAAAATATGTTTTTAAATATATTATTAGTTGAATATTTTTATACACATATTTTTTCAGACAAACTTCTTAAGTTCACATCGTGGCAACCATAAAATACTTTTAGGAAGTTAAGTAAAAGTAGTAACTTTGTCAAGTGGCCACTTGACCCAGACAAGATACAGTCAAGTATGAATATTATCTACTTAGCTGATACAAAGTAAAGTTTAAAACCTTCTTAATAACACAATAGCAGCTACAACCAAAAAATTCAGTCAATGCAACTAACCTATACTTTTAAGTAACAAAATAATACGTATTTCGGTGGTGTTCAAAAAAATAATACTATGCACAATATGAAAACTTAGATTGGAAAAACTTGGCTCTGAAAATAAGTAACTGGATTAAAACTTATCGCATGTTCATTATTTGCTGAAAAATCACGAAAAAGTTACACAGCACAATTACAAGACAGTTATTACTTTTTGATTCACTTAGTTACGGAGTCATGAATAAAATTATCTTTTACATAATTTGGGACAAAAAATAGGTCTCCAGACATTTATCCTCAGTTTTTTTTCGTCTCTTCTTCTATAGGTTCATATCGACGTAAGAAAACGTATTTGCTGTAAGTAGCCGAAACCCAACTTCTCACCAAGGCCAAAAAACTTAAAAAAAAATAGAAAAAAAATCATATCTTTTTAATTATCAGTGAGAGAAACATGAATTTTGGAACACAGTTTTGTTATAAAAATACTCATGAACAGCAATGAAAATATATTTGTTAAAGTTATTAGCAGTAGGTTTTTCACTACTTACAGCAATTGACTGTTCATTTTAAAGACCTGAAGAAGGTCGTAAGTATTTTAGTACTTCTATGGAGATAGCAAAGTATCGTATTTTTCCAAACCTTTAAAACGCTGTACTTGAAATATTTAATTAATTACGTGCTATTGAAGAGATGTAAGACTTACTCCAAAAAAATACTGATACCACTTAATTGGTGTAAATAAAGAATTGTTTGTATGTGTGGTACAAATAAAATGCTGTAAGTATATTATTTTGTTAATTAAAATTACATAAAAATGTAACTTGCTCTCATCATATACCATCATAAGAATATAAATCTAAACATCAATCAGCAAACATAGGATGAAATAGGATGAATTTTAATTCTGACAGATCAGTCCCTAACTACATTTCACCCTTTTACATAAAAACAAAAAAACAGAACCAAAAAAATCAAACTTCTTCTTATCTTCTTCTTTCATAAAGGAATCCTTAATTTAGTCTTCTTCGTCAGTGTCTGCTAAACAATCGACTGTCTTTTTATTAAACTTCAAATCTAATTATTCTTTAGCACAATGCTACGTTTCACCCTTTTTCATAAAAAAAAACAGAACCAAAAAATCAAACTTCTTATCTTCTTTTTTCATAAAAGAATCCTTAATTTAGTCTTCTTCATCAGTGTCTGCTAAACAATCGACTGTCTTTTTATTAAACTTCAAATCTAAATACTCTTTAGCACAATGGCTAGGTATCACTTTATTATCAATCATTTTTTTTAAATCGTTGTACTTCTGGACAGAAATCGGCAACTTTGCTGGGTATAAATTAAGTTTTGGTTGTGTGTCTCCAATTTCGCCAAGTTTAATTTCAATATAAGGCGCATCAGGGGCCATGGAGTGTTTTACGAGCATTACATCTGGCTTACTTTTTTGAAAAGTTGCGATGCGTATGTGAGACATCATAATTTTTTGAGTTTTTTAAAATGTTTTATTAACAACATCTTCAAACCCCATGAATGTTTTTCCTTCAAGCACGGTAACTTTGTAGGGAAATGGATTTTTCCTTGCCATTTCTATGACAGTTGCCCAGTGGGATGGAGCCCATACCGTCGTTTTCCTGACTGCACGTTCTATAATTGCATGCATGCTATCAACTGGCATGTATGTATGCCCTGGAAGAAGAAAATTAATTTGAATGACTTCTAAATTTATGCAGCGTTTCAATGCGTATCGCAGCATGCTTAGTACGGTTTTATTTTTATTTTGACCAAAGCACGAATCTGAGTAAAGGAGCAAAGTTTTTACATTTCTGCTATCAACATTCTTTATATAATTTAGCAGACAAGAAGATATTTCGTTTGCTCCTCAATGAGCGTCAGTTTCAGACCAAATGTTGCAATAACCAAATCGGGTACCACTTTCATAAACCGTAAAATTGTAAACAGCTATTTTGCGGCTGTAGTATAGGGACATGTTACTTCCATGCGGTGTATTTAAGACTTTTTGCAAGTCGAAGCTTGCACAAATTACACTCTTATCTTTTTCAAAAAGTGTTTGATGAAAAAGGAATCTATTTTGAGACTCTTCTTTCTCTTTTAAATGAATATTCGTTTTTTCTATATCTTCTTTTGCTTGCACGTCGTACGTTTTGGAGGACGAACACAGGTTACATTTGTCCTTTTTGGGGATATGAAATCCAATATTATAATTTTTTTTGAAGAGTTCTGAAAAAACTTTGTGCGACATCGGCTTTGTTTTATCGTCATTGCAGCGCGTAACATAAATGTCATATAAATTGGTTAAATTCTTAACATCTTCTGACAAATAAAGCTTACTGGATTCTTTTCTGCAGTAGTGTGAAGGAAGCAGTGGTAACGATGATATAAACAGTTTAGCATGCTGAATTACTTCATATGGAGTTCTATTGTGGGAACCATGTTTACCCCTATTATCTAACTTTGCGAAGCCATCTACAGTCGTTTCTGCTGTATACAATATAAATCTTTGGGAGATATCCAATGTCGCAATTAAAAAATTTTGGCAAACTTGTCGCCTTTCTTCCCCATCATTAATGTAGTATTCGTATGTAATACCACGCCTAGATGTGTCTGCGTTATTTAAAGTACTTTTTTTAACAGATTTTTTAACAGTTATTTGTGCAATCCAGTCCTTACGCCTTTGCTGGTTTTGAAGATTCCAATAAAATTGGAATAAAGCCTGCCGACGTTCCGCGGAAATCTCACCACAGCCATTCCTACATTTTTTTCCAATACAGGGGTTAAATTTCATCTGTTTTGCTTCAATAAGATTTCCTTTTGCATTATAATAGCTTTTTCCATTTTGTCTCCTAATATTATTTTCTTTTTTATGAGTGACTTAGTTTTGCTTTTTTCGATATTTATTACGTTTATTTCCGCCTTTTTAGTTATTTTTGACTTCTTCTTTCCATTCTTAGACTTCTTATTTCTCTTTTTGACGTTTGGCTGGCTATCGTCTTTATCTGATTCACTTGATGTTTCCTCTTCATTCCAACTTCCTGAATCTTCTGATGGAAAAGCTTCATTTAGTAGATTATCGTCAACATCGTCACCAAGAAAATCGAAATAAGCTTTATTAAATTCTAGTTTTCTTTTACATTTTCTCGGAAAATTATTTCTTTTTTGTTTTTAGTCGTTTTACCTCGAGTAGGGCTTTGCGAGGAACGTGAGACGCCTGCAGCAGGATCTTCGTGGAAACCAAGGCTTGTTCCAGGAGCAGGTGACGTACTTCGCGGAACGCTTGCAGCGCGATCCTAGAAGGAACCGGTGCTTGTTCCAGGAGCAGGTGACGTACTTCGTGGGACGCTCGCAGAGCGATCCTTGCAGAAACCGGTGCTTGTTCCAGGAGCAGGTGACGTACTTCGTGGGACGCTCGCAGAGCGATCTTTGCAGAAACCGGTGCTTGTTCCAGGAGCAGGTGACGTACTTCGTGGGACGCTCGCAGAGCGATCCTTGCAGAAACCGGTGCTTGTTCCAGGAGCAGGTGACGTACTTCGTGGGACGCTCGCAGAGCGATCCTTGCAGAAACCGGTGCTTGTTCCAGGAGCAGGTGACGTACTTCGTGGGACGCTCGCAGAGCGATCCTTGCAGAAACCGGTGCTTGTTCCAGGAGCAGGTGACGTACTTCGTGGGACGCTCGCAGAGCGATCCTTGCAGAAACCGGTGCTTGTTCCAGGAGCAGGTGACGTACTTCGTGGGACGCTCGCAGAGCCGCGCGCGCCAGCCAGCGCCGCTTTGTGCTATCGCCGCACCACAATACTACTGTAAGTAGGTATAAAAGGAAGCGCGGGCTAAAATTCGACGGCGTAACCAATTTCGTTGTAAGTAAAATGTCACAAAACAATGCCTTAAATGTTAAATTTTTATATGATTCCTACCTTAACAAATGTACTTTTACTTATTTTCTAAGTAAATATAACTCGATAAAATGATGTAAAAGGAAAATATTTTTAAAAGCATCACTAGAAAAGTGCTGTAACCTTATGACAAACTTAAATTACAGACTGAAAGAATGCTGTAAGTAATCTTGTGTTCAATTTGCAAACCATAAGAATGCTGTAAGTAATCTCGTATTTAATTCGCACCCCAAAAGAATGCTGTAAGTAATATTTTCACTTGTTAGTTCATTCCATAAGAATGCTGTGAGTTACATCAGATGTTTAATAATAAACCGCACTTATGCTGTAAGTAAAAGAGTGATATAACACCGTTTTTTTAGTGACTTACAGCAAATTTAACACGTAAACTTTTGAAAATTATACCCTATTTTCTGAATTTTTGTCGTCGTAGCGATATGAGACCCAGACCATTCGACGCAGAAAAAAAAAACTGAATCTAGCTGTGTATTCAGTCTACTTACGCCATTCTTGCTACTTACAGCAAATACGTTTTCTTACGTCGATATAATAAAGCTGAAGAGGGTCAAACATCTGCACATAGAAAATATTAGAAAAAAAATGTTTGGGTAGTTATACTTTAAATCCATAACAGAACACGTTACAACAGTTTTTATATTTTTTGTCTGTTTATCTGTTTGTCCGTTTATTTAAACGCCCATAACGCAAAAACTGCTGAAAGGATCTTCATGATATTTGGTATGTAACATAACATAAACATAGCTGGTGCCCGCGACTTCGTCTGCGTGGAATAGTTATTACCATAAAAACGGTTCTAGTGAGTTACCTTAAAAGATAGACATATATTGTTACAGACATTTTGTTAGATTATTTTAAGAGAAATAATTCTTTCATACATATTTTTGTGATATCTTGAACCGTTTTCACAGCGCACGCAACAGAGCCCTCAAAGATGAATAATTTTCCCTGTTTTTTCCGCATTTTCCATTGTTTCTTCGCTCCTATTAGTTGCAGCGTGATGTTATATAGCCTAAAGCCTTCCTCGATAAATGGTCTATTAAACACAAAAAGAATTTTTCATTTCGCACCCGTAGTTCCTGAGATTAGCGCGTTCAAACAAACAAACAAACAAACAAACTCTTCAGCTTTATAATATTAGTATAGATATAGATAATGCAAGTGAAGCCGCGGGCATCCACTAATGTTTGATAAGTGTAAAGTTTTGTGAATTCTTTTTTAGTTTTCGAACGTCTCCAGTATAATTTACAAATTTATCTGAATGCAACAAGCCCTAATGGTGATAACTGGTAACAAATATTCTGTCCAATAACAGGGACAAACTAATATTTTAAAGATAAGGAAAGGAGTAAGTAGAAATTTTAAATTAAATGAATTATTCAAAGTGAAGTTAGTATCAGCTGCAAGCCACTGCTCAGAATATTATAGCTGTCCTCCATTATACTGTACAAATCAACAGGTTCATTAACAATAATATTTCGTAGCAATATGCAACTATTACGATTTTCACGTCTAATTTCGCGTATGTCTGCGCGCTGCCGCGGTCCCAGAACGTACGTTCTGAAGATGGGTGTCATTACACCCGAAACGCGTAAACATACGCGAAATTAGACGTGAGAAAAAACCGTAATAGTTACATATTGATAAAAATGTCACATGATCAATTTTAATAATGAAATAACATTTCTCTACTCACTAATACTAAAAGTTTTTCAATACGCCCTCTAGCATAAAACATGTACTTACTTTAAAGCGTAACTAGGCGTGAGTTACTATTAGTTTACACAGTATCCGTAAGATGGCGTTATCTACATATTATTATTTTTATTTTGATGTTTTTCTTTATTGTTTGCTTATTACATATTTGCACGCTAAAATAAATAACATAAAAAACAAATCAAACTCACAAGTTGTATTAAAAACATGTAACAATAAAAAAAAATGATAGCTGTGTAGCTATAATATAGGTTTTCCAATTTATTTCAATCTCTGGGCTTGAGTCTCTTCAGCCTAAGGTTACGAGAATATTAATATATTTATAGATAAGTTTACTAATAAAATACTCCCCTATATATATTTTAATATAATAACGGTGTTTTTCGGCTGTCTAGTTTGTGAGCAATTACTACCACAGAGCCAATTTGCAAAACTTTTTTTAATACAGTCTAATATTCTACATATATTATAGTACCTCTATTTTTTACATAAGAGAGGCTCACGCTTGACTACAACTTGCCTGATGTTAAGCAACGTTGTAATTTACGACCTAGAAGAAATCGGTTTACTCTCGACTTGAAAACCGACAAATAGTTTAATATGTATTCCTATCTGTCCATTTAGTAAAATTTGAGTCAGACACAAAACTACAAAGACATGAAACAAAGTACAATAGCTTACAAAAGCCTTACCCTTGCATCTGTTAGCTGTAATTGGCGACTGCGTAGGTGTTACATGTTCCTGTGGCTAGATACCTAAACCTAGTTAAATGGACGTAATAGAATATGCTGGAGGCTAGGTTAGCTAGAGTGGTGAGTAATATAAATGTGTTTTAGAAGATTGAATGAGTTAGACCTTCCTTTGTTTTTTCCCCTGGAATATTTTTATAAACGAATGAAAAACAGAATGACTGATGACTTGTCAATTTCATTGTATAAATAAGACGTTAGGTTTGTAATTTTAAATAAGTGGGACGTTATGTTTTACATTTGAATAACTTTTGTTTAGAGGTTTGAAACCGTCTAATGTGCCTTTGTCATTGCTGCTGTAACATAGTCTTCACTATTTTTGCCTTTTTGCAATTACGCCTGAATTCTGTGTTACAATATTTAATGACTGGTAACACACAGGCACTAACAAATTGCCTCTGATCTTATTAGTATTTCATTGCGAACTCCATATTTGTAACATGGCAATTTGAGCGCCTTCCAAGTTCTTCCTACTCGTAACTGCTATTGGAAACAATAATTGAAGGTCTAACATTTTGTATTTGTTAGAATGCTAATTAACTAGAATACGATGAGTTCATTTTAGTTCAGTGGTTTTGTTGGCGCCTGGTGGTGTTAGGCAAATATTAAATCTAGTGTGCAACTTTTTTTCCAAATTGTTGATAATAAAGAATGTGATATAAAGCTAAATAATTTGCTGATTACATTATTAATACATGGGTGCCCAAAACAGATTACAACTTAATTGTTGATTACTTTGGTGATAAGGTCACCTAATGTAATTATATAGTTAAATAAAGAATACTTGATTGATTGATTTGAAGTAAAATATTTAAAGAATCTTTATAAGTACCAAACTCAAAAAAATTGTGCAATGTAATTTAAAAATATTACCAACCGCACACACGAAAGTTTGATGTACCTGGATTTGAAACAATATATAATAGAAAATTATTTTCTTTGTTTTTTTTTATCACATTAGAGTATAAACCTATACTGATGGTGTTATCTTAATCTCATAAGTAGGTATCAGTAACCATACCAGCCCTAAAACTCCAGGCGCAAATTAATCATTCAGCGTGGAATATATTCCGATAAGGTTTATCTAGTATCTTTTAAAATACGTATCTTTAGATATACACGTATTTATAGGAATATAGCAAGTGGCGCTTATCAATTTTAATTGGTGTCGATTATTGATGTAATTCCGTTAGTCTTTCTAAATATGTGTTTTGTGCCACATGTGTTGATTTGTGTGTGAAGCTTGTTTGTTTTTTGTGCTGTGTTTGTGATGCGTTTGTTTGAAAACAGCTGACAATCATGGTAAGTAAATAGCAATACTTTTAAATATTATTACTAATTTAATTTGAATTTTCATTGTTATTAGTCATTAGTAATGAAATGAGTTATCAGTTTATCACTTTTATACAAAAGGTTGAATATTTTCAGTAATCTTATGAAGATCTTTCATTGGCTAGTTTCAATTGATTGTTTATTTTTTACTTACCAGGAATTTTATTTCAGCCACGATAATATATGATATATGGTTATATTAAGCTATTTATTTAAATAACAGTCTAATTGTTTAATTATATGTTAGCTAGGTAGGTACTAGTTAATATTATAGTGGCTTCGAAAAATTTTGTATTTGGTTGCTGAGTTAGCTTTTTGTGGATAGTTAATTATAATTGCAGACATAAGTTCATATTACAGATACATTGACATTAGATATACATATTTATAGTGACATATATTTAAATATATTTTTTCAATGTTGTATATTATATTAATTGTAATTTGCACGCCTATGGGTGGAAGTAGAGAGTTCCTATGTAATCTCACTACCATCAATTGTACCTATATTTCGCAATAAATATCTTTGACTTTGACTTTTAAAGAACAGTTTTACGAAAACTTGCTAGAAACAGAGTGCAGACATCTATAAAATATAGGTATCACAAGAAACTGTTGTATAATAAAATTATTAATTCGCGTGATTTTTACGAGTATCTTATCGTAAGTGGCTTATGGGATTAACAGAACTACGCGAAATGTAAATTGATTTTATCTACACTAATGTTGTATCATTCTACTTTATGTTTCCAATACTTGACTTATAATTACTACTGTTATAGCGCAGACAACAAAACACTCAATTTAAGCAATTTCACATGATGGTATAATGCAATGGAACTCGCTGCGCTCGTTTCATAAACTCACACTCGTGTT